>JBCAUF010000001.1:12242519-12261367 GCA_038406115.1 Haemulon aurolineatum | reverse complement strand
TAAAACGTGTGTTGGAGGCAGTGGCATGCACAGACTGCCTGAGGGACTGGGAAGGGGCATCTCAGCCAGGATTAAGGTGGTAAACTATGATAGACTTGTAAATATAACACCATTAGCGCCGTTTGTGGGTCACATAGGGATTCCACTAGTACTTATTTAGATTGTCAATTATGATCTAAAAACAATTTAGAAAATAGTGAAACAGTAAAGCCCAAGATGAGGTCATCCAATTGCGATTTTATCTTCGTGACGCTAAAACACATAAACAAAAAAAGTAGCAAATCCTCATATGTGAAAAGATAGAAGCAGAGGCTGTTTGCCAGACATTAAATTGCTGATTCCTTTTCTTGATTGATCAATTAATCCACCTGCCAGACTGGTTTAGCCTGCTTTGCTTCATATGGCTTTGACAATAAAAGAGCAAAATGATAAAATTCACGTTCCTCGTCTGTAAGAATTCAATCAGCACAAGAATAAGCATTTTTTTCAAAGATCATTAGCCTACACCTATTTTCAATCCTGTAGTCATTGTCTAATTAGAGAATGACACTCTTCAGGAGACACTGATCAAATAAAGTCTAGTAGTCGTTCATTATAATTTCATAAAAATCTTACTCTAATCATTTAATCCAAAGAGCGCTGACCTATGTGGTGACATTAGACAAGATTAGCTTTAAAACCTCAGACAGGTGGACAGGAGGCGTGTGTGTGTGTGGGCGTGAAGGGGCGTGTCAAGAAAGAGATAATTGTCCTTCCCCTTTGGCCACTACATAAACTTCATCAATAGCTGCACCGGCTGATGTCCGTGTCCGTCCGTCCACGTGCGCACCGGAGCGCGGCAGTCACACACCGACAGCTTGGCCACAATTGAATCGACTAACAGGAACAATGACTGGGAATCACTGGGGATATGGAAAAGAAGACGGTAAGATCTTGCAGCATCCACATGCTCCACCAGGCACAGTCTCAACTCTGATTTCCAAACGATAATGGAGGCATTTGACTCTCCCATGTTGCAATACATGTTTGGCGTTCAGCTGCGGACGTTGCGTGGCTTATCCCGGGGAGTAACGCAGAGGAGTAACGCAGTTAATGCGAGATTAGCCACATGCTTAAAGGGATGACTGCTGTCACCTTAACCTGACTTTCCTCTTGTCCTGAGAGACATTGCATTGCATCAGTGGCAAATTATAATGTGTGTTCATAAGACGAGTTGCTCTGTTTACTGTATTGTTGAGTGTGGATGAGACAGAGTGAATATTAATTTGAAATTAATTTAATTTTCATTCATTAATTGTTTGATCCTTGGCTCTTTCATGCTGCTCCAGCCCAGTAGTTGCTGTTTGGGGAAACATCAGTTAGTTTGGTGTGCAGTAGCTATGTTTAACCAAATTAGCTGTGATTGAATACAAAAGTAAAGCTTTAGATCCCTTAGAAAACATTCAATATTTGTCTTTGTAGGTGACTCAGTGAAATCAGTTTTTCTTTTGTTTATGTTGCATATGATCATCACTCCATAAATTGGAGCTGAAGTCATAAGGGTACAAGTCTTGAAAATGCGATGCTTATGAAATATTCTTCTTCTTGTAAGGTCCTTCTGTGTGGCACAAAAACTACCCTGTTGCAGAGGGGAGCAGGCAGTCTCCCATTGACATCGTCCCTCAAGAGGCTTCACACGACTCCAGTCTGGGCCCGATTGTCCTAAACTACGATCAGTGCACCTCCATCAACATCTCCAACAATGGGCACTCTGTAGTTGTGGACTTTGATGATTCTGACGATCGTTCAGGTGAGAAACACTTCAGTTGTGTAACTTAAATGTTATGTTATGTTATTTTTGAAGGCAGTAAAAAATCACAACCACAAATAAAACCATCCAATCTTGATCTGCTTTTAGATCTGCACAAACTACAGAGGTCACACATCGAGATAAATAAATAATAAAAGAAAATGAACTGAAATATGAACAGATAGTAGTGTCTCGACGTGGACTATGTGCACTTACCTGATATGACTTGAATATTGTGGCTGCCTTGCAATTTTTGCCAGAGGTCCTAGTTCAGTTATTATCTTGACTCTGATACCGGTTTGTCAGGCACATGCTGTGGAAATCTGTGCTAAAATGTGACTTTCAGTAAACATACGCCTGAAAAGTCGGATTACCTCAATTTTTAGAAAGTGCAAACCATGTGCATAACTGGCCATAATCAAAGGTTGTGAGTAAACCCCTGATTATGCTGCAGGGAAGTGCAGCCAGCAGTTAACTGTGTGAGTATCTGTCTGCTGGACAAGAGATATAATAACTCAAGGTGATCTCAGTGGTTGTTATGACCCTATTTGCTTTTATCACAGGGTGGATCCATCTTAACCACCCAGTCATTACCATGAATGATAAGCTCAGAGATGTGGGGCCGTTTGGCTCAGACAGTTTCCACAGAGTGGGCGAGTCGCTATCCCTGAAAATAATTAATGAAAGGGGAGACCTGTAGGAAAGCTAATTCACTTCCTCAGCATTTCTCTCTAGTTCAAATGAGGTACACAAATCCCCTAAACCTGCTGTTGTCAATTTGCCATGTGTGGCTTGGTTTCTTTAAGCACATGTTATATTCACACATGACCATCTTCTATGTCACTCTTGTTTAGGTAAGAAGAGGAGAGTAGAACAAAATAAATGAGACGGATGCACATTGTCACTATTGAAGTAATTCAGATGATATATAATGCAATATCAAAGGCAAGAAACATAACAGGAATTAAATGCTGTCCTAGTAACTAATAATAAATGAATGTCTTTTTTCAGGCAGTCACTTAATGTTAGCATTACCAAAGTCAGGATTTACAACATCATTATTACCTTAAAGGACCTGATTCAGCACCATATTAGTGAATGACTGTCTAACACTTCATTGATAGTAACAGGCATGAAGAATTCTTTCTGGACTATTAACTATCACATTTTTACAGTCAACAGATTTTCTTTTAAGGTGGAGCACTGTTCTTCACCTTATCTCACATTTATATTGGAAGATGAACAAGATCAGTGTTTTGCTCTTTTGCCATTCATGCCTAACTAATCTGACCTGAGTGGCCCGTTTGTCAGAGGGATGTCAGCAGCATCACAATGAATAACGATCAGATTAAACTGGTGTCTATACCCAGCAGCCGCGCAAGCCGGAGGCTCTGAAAACAGTCTGTACCATCCCGAAGATGGGCCGACTGTCACTCTGACATACATTCAGGGCTCTATTAATCGGTGTTGGCCAATGGAGGGCTAAACCAACCTAAAAGTAGCTGGACTGGCTATTTGTGTCTCCAACTTAAAGCTTGTGCCACAGAGCTCTAATGATAGATTTGTTCTGTCTGTAAAGCAGGCTGTCTTTCTGTTAGTGCTCATGTCTGAGCGTTGAGTGAGAAATTTAATGAAGTCTGCTGGGTGTTACCAAGCTGACTCATCTCTGTAGTGAGTGTGTGAATGTGTGTGTGTGGCCTGCAGTGGTACCAAGCTGTTTGGATGACGCCTCGCACAGGATGATCTGTGTAGCGTTGGGCTGGAAATCAGTTTGTCTAACACTCACAGAGCGTAGGGTTGTGGGTGTCTGCATGTGTGTGATTTTTCTTTCCTTGAACGTCTCCTCTCATCTCCCACAGTGATCCAGGGAGGCCCTCTTGACAACCCCTACAGACTGAAACAGTTCCACTTCCACTGGGGTGGAAAGGGCTGCCATGGCTCTGAGCACACTGTTGCAGGAAAAAGCTATGCATCTGAGGTCAGTGTTTGTGACCAAAACACAGAACAACCATTTTTGGCTAAGATGTGGTGTATATGTGATAAAATATTTTACTATGAAGCCAGTTTTTATTCCCGGTTTGTTTTTTTTATTATATCTTTATTTCCTCTAGCTTCACCTAGTACACTGGAATGCTGTCAAGTACGACTCGTTTGGGGAGGCGGCAGAAGCTCCAGACGGCCTCGCTGTCCTCGGCATCTTTTTAGAAGTAAAATTTTTCTCTTAAGTGCAGTCTCATTCTCCAACCCTGTGCCCCTTTTGCTCTCAATTTTGTATCAGTGAAACAGTTTTGCAGTAGTTTTTTGCTCTGCATTAAGTCATAGTAACTTGAGTAGAATCACATGCAGAGTGAATTTATGTGAATTTTATCATTTTCACTGCTTTTAAAAAAAATTTTTTTTTGCGGCACTAACATTATTTTACTGTACGTACAGACTTTCCTGCATAGTATAGTGCTTGGACTGATGTGCCATTTTGTTTTTCTTCATAATCTGAGTTGGTGACAAAAATCTAAGATGTGAGCAGTGACTTCAAAAGGTTGTCGAAGTTGGATTAGAAGCTGGTGCAAAAAGTTATGAGTCACAGAGCTGCATTAGGTTGTAGCTGGGCTGCATCAATGCTTCTAACAATGTTGTCTATGGTTGAAGACAGGTGACGACCACAGATGGCTCCACACGATAACAGACGCTCTGTACATGGTGAAGTTTAAGGCAAGTACTATTGATTGTCATTGTTTTTTTTTGTCACACATAATGTTTGTGTGATTCGTGACCTTCCTGTTATTGCTGTAATATTAAAGCTGTTGCCTTTGTTTTATTTCTGTCACAGGCGACTGTCACAGATTTCAAACGTTTCAACCCCAAGTGCCTCCTACCCAGCAGCCTCCACTACTGGACCTACCCGGGATCGCTGACTACACCCCCCCTACATGAGAGTGTCACCTGGATCGTCCTGAAGGAGCCGATCATCGTGTCGGAAAAACAGGTGTGTGTTTTCCTTTGGACACAGTACATGCCAGATTTGTACACGCTTTTGGAAACTTCGGCACATCTTGAAGCAGTAGATTACTAACCATTGTGTTTTAGTCCTCAGAAAGACCTGCAAAATATAAAATAATGTAAATTGTAGTCATGTTAGAGTGATGTTCATCCTGCATCAGAAATGAAGAGGACTGGCACTTAGTAATTTAAATGATGGCTAAGAGAAAAACCTTTTTATAACTTTAGTGCCCGTGGGGAACATTACAGTAAATCAGATTATACACCACCAGAATTTAAGTAGATATTTAGTCCTACAAATAAACCGAACCAGTGGACCCTACTTCTTTCACACCATTTATATTTTCCTCGATTACAACAAACACTTAAATCGGGGCAATTACCAGAAGAATGCACGCCAAACATCCCTCTTAAAAATAAACAGTTGAAGAAGAGAGAGAAGTCTTCACTTAGATATTCATGCCTAAAATAACAAAACAGACATGATATTTCATCATATGTGCACAAGTTTATTACTGATTGCTTTCACGTATCTCTTATAGTCAATAATCTGCAGCCATATTTCTCTCATCTCAAGTGTGATCTTTCCTCCCAATGTGCAGTTTTTATTGTCCATGTTTAGTGGCTTGCATAATGTAAGGCTCCAAGGATCCATTGCCTCCTTTGTTGTCAAACCAGAGTTCAGCATCACTGGATCAGCATGTCAAGTTTCAGGAGTTGTGGGGATGGGTGGCGGTGGGGTTTTACCTCTATGCTGTAGCATGTCCAGACATATACTGTTTGGCCTAAAGTATGATGTTATATTTAGTGGCCAGAACAGGGTGAGCATCATTCATGGGTGATGCTGTGTTCAGGGTTGACTTGTTTTTATCCACCCCTCTTAAGACTGAATTTAATCAGAAAGTTTAGGTCTGATAACCCCAGGTTGTTGACAAGTTAAGCTGACTAGCTGGATGTCTGCAGCACATGCCTTCCAGGTCCCCCTGTGAGCTGGCCCTGTGGCGACTGCTGCCAGCCTCTGGATTATACTCTTCCACTTTGCTGATCTCTTCTAGTCCAGGTCCCCCTTTTTTATCTCCAAGGGCTGGTATTTCAAAACTTGTAATCGGGATCAGAATGATCTGGATTTGGTAATCCTTTTTGTAGTTTTTACGATCCTTGATCAAATTGATCTTGTAGATTTTGTTGTCTAGGTTTTTAAAAGAATGGATCAGATGGGATCTTTCTGATCCAGATGGCACAAGATCAGGATCACAGAATCTAGATTTGCAGTCTTTGGATAAACTTCTGTTTGTTGGTCAAAGTAATTGTAGCCTTGACATCACTGAAAAAAAAGGGCATGCCTTCACTGATTCTCTGAAATTTAAATAAAGGTGTATGAATGAAAGCACAGTGGGTGCTCATCTTGATGCTTATTGTGTCAAACAAAATGAAAGTGCAGATGCATTGCAACACTGACAGTGGTGTCTTTGGAGGGATATTTGCACCGCTGGCTGCATTAGCTAATTGCTTAATTAGAATGGATATTATGAATCCACCTTTCCAGTGCCATCAGGGTAATCCGGACTTTGACATACCCAAGGTAAAACTTGATCTGGATTCAGAATTTTGTAAGATTGTGATATCCTGGTTTTGAAATGACCAATTTTGAGATTTAATTCTATTTGGATGATAATGATCTGGATTAAAATACTGGGCCCAGGACTGTGCATGAGGAATCAGCAGTTTCAGTCAGGGCTGCGCCTCGGGTGTAGTCACAGAAAATCCATCTGTAGACCCCTGTGTGTGTAGCATGGCTGGGGGTGAGGCGTAAGTTAGGCCCCACAACCGATGACTCCAGGCCACAAGCCTTTGATCCCCTCCAGCTGATTATCCTGATGGATGGATGACTGGATGGATTCAGGGCTTTAATTGAAAAATGCTTGCTTGGAGACCCAGCAGAGAAAAGCCCTTATATAACAGGGTATTATTTTGTTTTTCATTTCCCCTCATAATGGTAGACATGGAGCTAAAGGGGAAATACCAAAAAGAGGAAGGAATGTGTGGTAGTTTATGAGTTTTGGTGAGTCTGATAATATTCAATAATTTTTCTTGTCAACAAATGCATTTAAAAGAACATGACCGTGCATTTATGCTTCTACAGCTCATTCTTCTGCCCAAAACTTCAATTAAAAACACATCAGTGAGTCACACAGTTGCACTGGAAGACGCGCTTCTTCATAACAAAGAACATGAGCACTGTAATTTGTTCTCCTACATACACCTCCTGCTGCCATAAATACTCACGGGTTCACCAAAACTGCTGCTGAAAGTAGTCCCTGACAAATCCTCGATTTACTCCTGTTTGCGTAATGTTTGTAAAAAAGTGCCCAGCAGTTTTAGGAAATGATTTAGCTTCTTTTGAAAGCAGACATTCCCTAACTGTTTTAAGTGAATTTCATTGGACTGTCAAAGTATTCAGAAACTAATGTATAGTTGTATAGTATAGTGCAACCTCCTAGTGTTTAATCAAAAAGTAAATAAATAATAATCGTAAATATTAAGACATATTATTGTCTCTGTCTCTCCCAATGCAGCTGGGCAAGTTTCGAATGCTTCTGTTCAATGGAGAGGAAGAGGATCAGAGGATACGCATGGAAAACAACTTCAGGCCTCCGCAGCCTCTCAAAGGCAGGGAAGTGCGTTCCTCCAATTAATTAATGTGACCTTGAGAGATCCAAGCACAACAGGGGCTCCTTTAGACATCGGTGAATGCGTTAATTTGAGTGTACTTCTTCTTTTCTTTGACCTCATGGGAGCTTGTCCTGAGGATTTCTGACTTACTTTGTACAGAAGGGAAAAGTTCAAGCAATAATTCTTGTCACTGCCTGAGCATTGAGATGCATGGTTCCCTCTACTGGTCAGAGGCTTCAGTGGCAGACAGAGGAATCAGGTTTTTGAATAACATATAGGGAAAAATTAAAGGGATATAATAATATAAACATTTAGCAAGTTTTTTATTTGACTACTATGTGCAATTTAATGATACTAGCTATATGTTAATATATATGTTAATGCAGATTCAAAAGCTGAATGTGCTCTTGTACCCCCATAGATGTCCAACAACCTCCTTTAAGATACCGTTATATATTATATGGGTGTATGTCTGTACACCAGTTAGGGCTGGGCATTATATCAATATCGTGATATGAGACTAGATATTGTTACGATAAGTCCTGTCTTTTCCTGGATTTAAAAGCTGTATTACAGTAAAGTGATGTAATTTTCTGAACTCACCAGACTGTCGTAGCTGTACTAACGTTTGCCTTTACCCGCAGTCATTACATCCACATCACTGGTAATCATTTGTCAAAATTCAATTAAAATATTGTGGAAGCACCAACAGTCATACTTGCATGTCCTGTAAGATATAGACGTATTAGTCTTAGAAGAATATTGTGCTATTTATTTGATTTGATCATCATATGTTTGTGGCTTCACTGTCCTGTGAGAAACCACATACAGTATCTCTGAAAGTCAACCTTTCATTAGCTCAGGAAAACAGGCAGATTTTCAGCTTCATATCGAGATCTATATTGTAATGCATGATCAAGCATAAAATATATCAATATTATTTATAAACCATGTTGCCCAGCCCTAATCCCAGTGCAGTCTGTTGCTGTTTGCAGACTGGTATCGCACCACTCTGCCATCTGCAAAAGCGCAGCTTCGGCCTCCTTACTGATCCCAATTGATCCCCCATTGATCCGTCCTATTGCTGGTGGATTCCCAGTCCTTGTGGCCACAGATCCCTCCTAGCTCAACAAACCCAACTGGAGGTGGGATTGGATTAGTGCTACTTTTGCTTAGACTGCTCTGTTTGGCCACGGCATATAGGACTTGAAAGTCTCCGCTCCTTTAGAGTTTAAGAGCCTGTGATCTTTATTCCCAGCAGGGTGAATTATTATTTTTAGCGTGTGAGTTAACAAAAATCTGCGTTCACAACTATTCCTCATGTGGGGTTAGTTAAACTCCAGCAGCCCTCACAAAGAAAAAATGAATTCAATGTTTCAGTCAATCTTTTTTTGTATGATCTGCATTCTGAGATTAAACTGTATCCAGTCTGGGGTGTCACGTTTCCTTGTCGGCTGTTCCTACTATGCAGAAGGTAATACACACTGTTATTAACAGCTGCACTTGTAAGAAAAAACAGTGCAGTATGTAAATGCTTGACAGAGGCCCCAGTGTCTCACTTTGGTGAGTTATGGCAGCTTTGTGTAATGCTGGTCCTTATTTAGATGGGCTTGGATTTGCCTAAATCAGAGGCTTGAACTTTGTTCCCACACAACAAAACGCACTCAGGAAGAATGACACCTCAGATATGATTGTTTTGCATTGTTGATGTGAAAGAATATTAAAATTCAATAATGGGTGTTTTGAATGTTTTTGTAATGCAGTTGAAATCTTGCCATGTTTGGTGAATGAAATAAAAATCTAAACAACTTTGTTTTGCAGTCTTTTGAGATGTATCATATTTGTAGACTGACATTTACTGTACAGACAGGGAACATAAAGAGTTCTTCTGAACTTGATCATGTGGGATATTCTACCTTTTGCTCCTGCTCTTAAATGTTGCTCATTTATGGCCTTGTTTTATGGGCGTTTTCTGTGATTCATGTACAGATAAATAGCAAACAGCTGGTTGTCAACAGAAGAGAACAAGATGACATTCACAGTCATGAATACAATATCTTTTCTTAGCAAAACGCACTGTTCACCCGTTTCAATAGCCAAACCTTGTACCTGGTATCAACAATATGTTTTTGATGAAAGGGCCATTCAAGCAAATGTTTAAACTCACTGTCACTGATCAGACATAGCAATTCTGGGTTTGAGGTAATTAGTAGCCAGGCAGTAGCCTCGAGGGGTAAGGAACATGGACTGTGATCAGTCAATTATTTACCAACTGTGTTCATTGAACGAGTTTTATTTGCCCCTTTAGCTCAGCATTGCAGAGTTCTTATAGCTGATACTGTCGATAAACTAATATTAGTAATGGATGTCCATTGGCGTGACTGTAACACCTGTTTGCTCACATACAGTATACGTGTACACCCAAACACACACATGCACATACACACACAAACAACCTGTTAATTCATGTACAAATGTCATTGTATTTATTCAGACTAACAACAATTTTCCTATTGTAATTGGGATTTGGATTTTAGAGTAAAATGCACCTTGAAGTCAAAGCTCACTATAGTTCCCAAACTAAAGGTTTGGACTTCAAAGAAAGAAAAGGTTAAAGTCATAGAAAGTCCAGAGAGCAGTCAGGATTGGTGAGGAAGGATGCAACAGATATATTGTACATCAGAAATAGAGATGAAACATGGAATTTAATCATGTTTACATTTTTTAATGAATCTTGAGTTAATGTTAGTACAATTTCTAAGACAAACAAATGTTTTGTCATCCAGTTACACAGAGTTTTGACAACAGGAAGTATATGAGGTGTAATTTGAACTTTTTTAAAATTTAAATTCAGTCAAGTCTGTGCCTTCACCATGTGGCTACAGCTCTATTTGCAGACCAAAAAGCCAGATTGTATATTTGTATCCTTGTGGTATTTGAATTAGATTTACCTGATGATAATTGCAATACAATCTTAAACTGGACTGGGAATTTGTCCATGTAATTTATTTTAAGATCAGAATTTAGTTCATCAGATTTAGTTTTTAAAGACTGGACCCAGATGTAGAACACGAAAAACCACATAATTAAGATTTACATTTACATAAATCAGATGAAGACACAATTTATTTGACTACAGTTCAAACAGAAAATAAGAGAAAGAAAATTGAGTCTATCGACACTTTTATGCTGCACTAAGGCTTTCAGCTGCACCGTGTTTTTTGTGGTAATGGTTTATTTAGCAGTTATTTTCTTCCCCAGACATGTTTTAATTTAATTCCCCTTTTTGTTATGATGCTGTTTTTTTGTAGATTTTCCTGTAGGGGGCAGCATCTACTGTGTTTTCCGTCACACTCAGCCAGAACTCTGGTTTGCCTTTTAACAGACACAAGATTGAATTTTAAAAAGTAAAAATAAACCACTGACAACTGTACAACATCGGACAACAACTGGCCTCATGTGGAAATTGGATAATGGCTGACTACAGCAGAAACATATTGTACATCCAATAGAGACAGCATTTTCTTTCTTTTTTTTTTGCTATCAGTAACAATTGACCTTGCCTTTGTCCATCCTCCTTGCTACTGTGTTTGAGGTTGCATTACTCTGCTTGGTTTCATTTCCATGTAATTGCTGATGGCTGTGGAAAAAATGCAGTTTGCAGGTTAATGAATAAAAAATGAAAGTGGGTGTGTGTGTGAAGTATATTTAACACACATTCTCAGATAATCCTTCCAAAATAGCATCAGGGAGCTTTATTGAGACCGAGAATACCTGAGCGGGCACATCATCCTCAGCCACAATCGATGTGCCATGTAATAAGATATTACAGTCAGGCCTCAGAAATAGAGTCAGTCACATGTATTTTTAGCATCAGGATATCTACTTGCTTGTTGTAGTGATTTTTCCCAGACACAGCAACATCTGAGCAACTTGTGAAATACAAACCTGCAAGGAAAAGTTGCTGGCCAGACAGAACAATGACCTTAGTTTTCTGAGAGTGTCGCTGAATGATTGTCATGTTTGTTAAATGATGAGAGCACACAGATACGTATGGATTACTGCATGGAGACTCTGGGCTGTCTTTATTTTCCCCTTGTCACTCTAAACCATACTTGTTTCATCTATACTATACATGTATGTCTACTGTATAAATGTTCCTCAAGCAAAAGAACACAAGAGGAATCAAAATTTTTGAATATTATTTGAAAGTAGACATTTTTGTGAGGGTGTCAGTCCTATATTATCATCTACACTATATATTATCGGACTAATATTAGTGAGTAAGCTCCATTTTAAGTTGAAGCTAGTTACATCATGAGCTATTTAATTTGTTGAGGCTACTGTTGGGTAGATTGACCTTTATTCATTCCCTGTATCAATTAAACATATTGTGGGTTTTGTATTTGATAACATAATCTGCAAGGAACTTACTATGGCTGTTAAATAAATGTAATGGAGTAAAAAGTGCAATATTTTCTTGTGAGATGTGATAGATTGGAAGTACAGAATAAAGTGGCATAAAATTGAAAATCTAACACATTAAGTGCAAACACCTAAAAAAAAAAAGGAGTTGATGTTCTGCATTCAACTGCTGTGGGTTTGAAAGATGAGGGCATTTACCACTCAGAAGGAAATGAATATAATATGGTACTGATTGGCATTATGGGGAACGTAGGATCCAGCGGCCTACACTAAGGACTATAAATCAGTGTAGGGCCCTTCTGTGATTATCTGAGTTCATTGATTTGTGTAACAGCCTTTTCTGGTACATGACTATAGTTTGAACAAGACCTTGTCACAAAGCCACAAAAGCTCAAACCACATGTGCCACTAAACCACAATCACTATCTGAACCAAACCACTGTATCAAATCCTCTAATGTCACAGTCCACATGGGCCGAGTCACTTCTGCTGTTTCCCCCGTAAAGCTGAAAACAGTACACTCCACTCCAAAATCATTTTTCAAGTTTCTCAATATTGTCAAGGACAGCGACTCTATCTGCTGATCAGGGGACATGGCCACGGTGCAGTTGCCATGGATACAAACAGCACATGCACCACAACACAAAAGCTTGGCCAGCTCATATCTCCCCTACTTGTCTATGAGCCAGTGATCCATCGCCATCACCCTGTCAGAAAATAAAACCATACCGCAAAAATATCTGACCCTTCTTTCCCCTAAACACCCCTCTGCTGACACGTGTGTGTTTCTGTATTCATTAGGGAGCTTTATTTAGCAGCACGTTATCTATTATGTGTGGTCGTTCAGTGAACTGGTCCGTGATCCGATCCACCACCTTATTCCGGCCAAACCAACCACACACACCACCTGTCTTTTCCTGGATGGTGACGTCTGGCCTTCACCCAGGTTCAGGGTCAGGTTTAAGGTTCAACTGTAACAACCTGGCAAACGATATATACCTTTTATGGATAGTGTATGCACACCAGATAACATAAAGGTTGTTGGGCAGTGGCCTTGGTTCACAGAGTTGATTATAAATCAAACAGCAGAGGAGAAGAGATGAGGTTCCTCCTCTTGGGCACGCTGTTGGTGGTCTGTTATGATAATTAGAGAAAACAGAGCTTGGCTGTCATGGGAGAGAGGTCATGATCTGTAATTCTATACTTGGCTGTCAACGCATATACCATAAAGGTTTTGATCTATGGACCATTTTACAGAAAATATCTGCTAGCTTCCTCTGGCCTTGGTATTTCATTTTTGGACTCATATCTCAGTTGGCTACAGTCAGTGATGATTGAGATGTTGAGACGGTCACACCCAGACCCCCGACATGTGATCTTGACATGTGATCGTGTGGGGTCACCGAGCATAGAGCAATGACATATCCTGAGTGGGCGACAGACACCTACGTACATGGTCTTCAGGGAACTCTGACTGAGTTTACTCAGTGACCCTGAAAGTTATCCCAGGATCCACTGTTTGCACACGGTGACTATAGCAACACACACAGTCAGTGCTGTATCACAGCTCAGTCAACCCCTATTTATTTCATACACCTCTGTTTAAAATCAGTGTCAGATACAGTTGGCTTGCTGAGTAGATAGAAAAAAACAGTTCCAGCAGACTAAAGAAGGTTGATGAGAGTTGATATAAACAAGTGGTCACAGAAGCTCATTATTATAGCAAACATTAGTTAAAGTTGGCTAGACGGTTTTTTGTTTTATTAGTGTCATTTTGTTTTGTACACATTACTAACAGACTAAACCATTCTCCAGTGTTGAGTTATGACATGATTCAGTTTCAAGGTGTCTTTTTGGCACCGTTGAAATTTTTTTTAATGGCGTACCACTAAGCTTACACACCAAATAAACTTCTCCTCAGCATCTTCAGACTCGTCATTTGTTATGAATGACTGTTGTTCATTAGACGCCATGTTTGACGCCAAGCAACTTTTAAAATAGTAACAAGACCAGCGATACTTTGAGTTAAACGCTAATGCTTGCATGTTGACATGCACACAATGACAGTTTTAATATGCTCACGTTTAGCGGGTAACATTTGCCAGATTTATCATCTTAGCATGCCAATATTTGTTTGGTTTGTCTGAGCTTACAGGGAGCAGCTGAAGCAGTTTTGAATGTCCTTAGTTTCGCAGCTCTCTGATGAGGACACAGGAGGAAAAGCCAACTTGTCACCAGCGTTATTGCAAGTAATCCTGAGGGGAACATGAATGTTTGCACTGAATTCCGGCAATCCATCCATTTGAGACATTTCAGTCTGGACCGAATGTGGTGCATCAACCAAGTGACAGACTGATAGAGTCATCCCTCTACCGTGGTTAAGAATAAATGTTTGACTTTATAAAAACAGTAAAAAGGAATATTATATTGAGATATATATATATCCCTATCGAGAAATTGGACGTGAACATGGACACATTTGTCTAATTTGAAGGCTGCCTATCTTAATTGAGATTGAAGGTTTCTGGTAGATGGCAAAGGTAAATGAAGTCACATTTATGCAGTACTTGGTCCTTGAAAGACTCAGACAGACCAATTAAAGGGTGATCTGATAACTTAATGGGTCTGACTGGGATAGACCCATGTGATCATCCCTCTTTCTGTCCCTCTGGATTGTCTCCAAAAACATCACAGGCCTTTGGCCGGTTTGATCCATCTAGCATCTGCTATCTGCTACAACTCCCACAACCAACCACCACCAACACATTCAAGTCAGAGGGGTCAGTCATATGCACCCAGAAGCGTCACAAGTTTCCAAGATCCCTATCCCCCAAGCCCACTGGGTCAAAAATAGTCCCTGTTAGCCTTTTATAAATCAGAGTGTTACTATAAAAAGCATTTGGCTGACCAGAAACCTGGGCTGAAGCCACATCACCCTATCTTTAGCTTTATTTATGTCCTGGTGTTGACAGCACCACTTGCAAAGCTTTCCAGTCACCGTTCAATGGGTCACATGTGTGCCGAGCCCACGGCCAAATGTTGGAAAGCACCGTCGAGTAAAAACGGTAATCAGTCGGCCCACAGTGCCGGTCCCTCGCCTGCATCCCTTACAGAAACAAAGCGCCTAACAGCTGCTGAGTTAACCGCTTGATGATTCTTGCCCTCAGATTCTTTCCATCCACTTAGTGTTTATGGAGCTCTCTTCTGATGACAGATAAGCATGTCCACTATTGTGAAATAATGATTGGCATTATTGCAACAGTCACGTGACATGAACTATTGTTACATGCTGTAAAAATAGAAAGAATCAGAGCTGTGGCTTTATTTAACAAATATAGGTCACACTTTACTGTATCTCGATTAACCTTTTATGCGTGGCATACATGAACTTGATCCACATTTTGTTTTTTAATCAGAGCCTGAATCCCTGCAGCCCTGTCACCCTTATTCACAAGTTCTAAAAAAGCAGACAGCTTGATCAGAGAACATTGGTGTCTCTCACAAAACAAGATATGAAAAGAGGAATAGATGTACTGTATGCAGGATCAGTACAGAAAAAGATGAGATACAGATGAATGCTGGGTGAGTAGAAAGGAAAATCATTCACTTGAAGTGGCTCTGCAGTTAAATGAATGGCAAAAATATATATTCCAAATGTTAAACAAGGTACCGGTAGTTAGATGAGTCATTCGATGTGTCTTAGTGTCTATCCTCATTGCATTTGGGTAAACTAAATAAATTTTTTTGCTTGTGTGTCTGGGGAAGAACGATTGGACCTATTTTCAAGAAAAACAATAATAATCTGGTTGACGTTGATGATATTTTCTATCAATTCAGTGCCTTCACTGTGACCTTAAGCTGTGGATTTATCTCCAATCTTACTGAATGCATGCTGGGAAAGGCTCAAGTTCCCTCTGACCCTGAACAGGATTAGGAGTTGAGAGAATGAAAGGATGCTTTTTATCATTCCATCCATCCATCCATCCATCCACCAACCTGCAATGGATGAAAGGCAGCAAAACACACTTGTCAAGTTAAAAAAATCTATCAAGATTTACAACACAAAGCCACAAGATATCACATTACTCTCCATAATATATGCAGATACAGGCTTGCTTTTGTAGTTCCTACTTTCATTTCATGAGGTCACATCAGCTGATAACAGTGTCCTGATCTTCTGTCTTCTGGCATTAAAATATTAAAGGATACACTGCACTGTTTTCTTGGAATCGTCTCTTAAAGAATAGCTCAGTTTTATTGTGCATGACTCAAGTGTTGGACTACAATTTCAAGGCACTATTTAAATTGTATGCTACCTCTACTACTCCTTACTCCGCTACATCTGAATTGCATCACAAATTCAGACTTCATGCAAAACAATATGATCACTTTACAAACAATTTGATGTTGTATTATAGATTATAAATTATCCAACAGTATAGTTAAAATGTTCACCGTCAGCTGCAATATTAAAATGTATCTACAACAGATCATCCCATTGCATGAAACGTTAGGTGAGTTGATGAAATATTGATATGTGTATATAATGATAGATGCCACATTTTTCTCTTGTTGTTATGAATGGCCAGCAACTGTACTGGGCCTTATGAAGCTAGGTATGTTTTGCTGAAAGGCTGTGCGATTTCTCTCTCTTGTTTCTGTCTTTTTTAGGCTTCCTCTTGTTTTGGGTCAGGTCGGTGAGATGATGAGTATGGAACTTGTTTTGTTTCGTACATATAGACCAATTCCTTGGCGTAGCCACTGTGGGATGTGGAAATCAGCATCTGCTGAGGAACTACTTTGAGTCTGTGTATATGTTGCTTCCCCCACATGTTTTACTTTGTAGTTTCAAACTTAGAAGCTTGAACTTCAGTGAATGTGGGACATGTCATTAAAAGGCAGATCAAACAGCATACAGTATCTAAATGTGAATGAGAAAAATTACGATGCTGCGCTAAAAACTGAGGTGTGCATGCTCAAACTCTTTTGGGAGTCGTGGATCACTTGGGCCTGTGCACATCACATTGGAGCAAACTAAAAAAAAAAAAAAGGCTCATAGGACCTTCATGGAAAATCTGTGTGTGTTACTACTCCCCCTCAACCTCTCCTCTCTCCTACTAACCCTTCTCTCATGTGTTCTGTCAGAGCAAGTTTGCCCACACAAGGACAGTGGGTCTCATCCCACTCAAGCTTCAGTTCATGACTGATGGCAGAGGCCACATTCACAGTGAACAGAGCTGGTGTAGGTGGACTGCGTGTGTGTGTGTGTCTGCATCTGTGTCTGTGTCTGTGTGTGTGGGCTTGTTACTCTCCTTTCAAGACTGCAGCATTGTTACACTAAAAGCCTTGGAGCCTCCAAATGTGGGGGCTGCCACGTCTTCACATACGAGTGCCTGTTGCTCCTTCAGCGTCTCCACAAACTGATCATTTTAACACAGTGAAAAGGTAGCCATCGTTTCTATTTATAATCCCTCTTTGTACCTCGCATTGATCTGTGTTGAGTCTGCGGAGTGTAATCATGCAAATGCTTGTCCCAAGATGGAGATGTGTCAGTGCTTGTATAAATGATGTGTGTGGGATGAGTGAGTCTGAGAGGAATGAATGATTGGAGCACTTTCATGTAGTTGTTTTGCTGCCAGTTTCTGCCGATTCTGCTCCTGTCACTTGTCAGGACGGGGAGGTCTGTAGACACTCTATAGCAGCTTTCTTAAATCTTACATGGATCAACAAGTGTTTTCATATGATGATGACCACTTCCTCCTAGATGAGGACTAACTGAAAGCAGCACTAAATGGATCTTGAGGCGAGAGTGTTTTGTGAACCGTTTCCAAGGTGGAAACTGAATTTAAAATCTCTGTTTTGAAGCCAATGTGGACAAGAAGCCCACAGAGTGCTCAGAAAAAAATAGAAATTTGAACATCTAATTTGATAGCCATGTGCCATCTGTTGATGAAGATTGTGTGGTAGGCTAGTGCACTCCAAAAGAGCCACTGACTGGGTTGTTTTTTTCAATTAAGAATATAACATTCTCTATGAATGCTGCTATATATTCAACAACAAGTAACATTAAAATCATACAACATAAAATGCAGTTCCACCCACATGGAAAGATACACATGTGCCTTTTTTGTCACTGGATGAAAAAGAATTAAAGAAAATGATGATGAGAAAGCCAGTTTTGTTGTCGTTCTTGCTCTCATGTCAGACTCATTAACAGATTATTGTCCATGATGCTTTCATAAATACCTTCTGGATATTGTATCATGCAGTATCCCTTGTGCTGATCCCTGAGGTGAGCCTTTCACGGTCCTCTTGTTCACGGTGCTCTACAGTGGTGGAGCACACTGTGCTCAGTGCCTCTGTCACTCTCACATGGCTTTTTCACGTGCTACTTGGAATATATTAAATCCATAATTATACATGATGTGTTTTGTCCTGCAGTTTTATGGATTAAGTTATATTTGAAGAATTGAAAGATGTGTTTATTCATCAATAAATCCAATAAAAAGACTCAAACAAAAAGAAATGAATTTATTCCTTAAGTATTAAAGTGTAGCCAAAACCTGATAGAGCTTATTTCTCTGTGCCACAGAACTCCATTGTCACCCAAATACCACCCCGGGCCCAAATGCACATCAGTCAGTCACACAGTTGTAAAGGGTTACGTGTTTCTTCAATACACGGCCACTGTAGTTTATTTTGGGTCAGTCCCAGATATATCATCCTGCTGCTGTAAATACTCCTTGGTGCACCAAACTGCGCCTGGAAATAGCGTACTATTCACTCCCGTTTGAGTAGCATGTGCTAAAAACTACATGCGCCCATCTGTTTTGAAAGGATATATTTGTGACTCATTTAGAAATATTTAGATCTTCAGAAAGAATCTGTGGTTGTGGGACTGAAAGCCACAGACAGGCTGGGGAAGCCCAATAATACTGAAAGACGGACTAACATATTGGAAATA
>JBCAUF010000001.1:12208327-12223670 GCA_038406115.1 Haemulon aurolineatum | reverse complement strand
AACTCAAAAGCACAATGACACAACTTCCCAGAAATCCTAGACATAAAACAATACTGGCCTTCCTGTTATTTGATCAAATTATCTTTATCTCCCTCTCCAGCAACAGGAAATACCAGTACCAGTGCTCTGTCTTTCTTTTTAAAGGAGCAAGTCGCAGTAAAAATAGAAATTATGCCATTTCGTCAGAGTTGGTGAGGTTGCAAAAAAAAAACCCCAAAAAAACAGATCGCAACATGAGGAGGGCTGTATTTTGCATTGAATCAAAGTCACCTTTTGCATCCTCAGCAGTGATGGTGAGGGTGTACTGAGGAGCTGTGCCCTCCATGCTGTCTGCCTGGACGGAGATGACCCCTGAGTCACGGTCCACTCTGAAGAGGGCCCGCGGGCTCTCTGGAATTTGTCCGACCAAACGGTAGAAGATCCGCACGTTGTCAGTCTTGGGGTCGTCATTATCGGCTGCCTGCACTGTCAGGATTTCTGTCCCTGGGGAAAGATACACCAGTAAAAAACATAAAAGGATACATTTTTTAAATATATTTTTTAAACATTTCTCATATGATTTTAGTTTTCTTAATTTCTAAAAGTTTAAATGAATCTGGAACGATGGTCAGTGATTACTACACATTACCTAAAAATGTTCTTCTATCTGCATTAAGTTAGAGTCACAGAGCATCCTGATCGGGATTCGGGGGGAGGAAGGCTAAAACAATAGCTTTCTCATTTAATCCTCACTCAGTGATCCCATTTAGATTAACAGATTGTCCCCTCTAATTCATTTCCCAGAATCAACCGTTTCAAAGCATCAACAAAAAAGCTTTTATGCCGTGTCACAACACACCATGTGCTTTTTACGAGCGGGGGTAGACGTGAGGGTGCTTTCCCCTCGCGTCCTGGCAAAAGTCCCAATCTGCTTTCACAAAAGGTATCTGGCACTCTAAGTCCTTTCATCACTGGAGCATCCCTTCCAGCCAGTGTTTTCTCTACCTTGTTCCAAAACAATATTCCCATTATAGTGTAAATGAGACAGAGGTCTGTGTTGTTCCATGATGATCCCTAACTTCGCCAGTAATTGGATATTTTTATAAAAGGTGTCAAGACCATGTATACAGCATTTAGAGTATATACTGTGCAGCTGGTTGCATTAGTATTACTTACATAGCAATACAAGGAAACACTACATCCTGTTACCTCTGTGATATATAAAAATATATGTATGTATACATTGATTAGTCAGACTGCCTTTTACCTCGAGCAGCCAGTTCCTTGACCACAGTATGGTACTGTGCCTGGGGAAAGGTGGGTCTGTTGTCATTGGCGTCACCCACCATCACCCTCAACTCCACAGGCTTGGCAATCTCTCTGCCATCTGGTCGCTCAACCACAATGCTGATCAGAAACTGACGAGGCAAAAAGAAGCAGAGTGGTCAAACATGTCTGGTGCAGATGGGATGGGATCCTGCAATAGTGGTTTGGATGGATGGATGGATGGATGGATGGATGAATGGATGGACATGAAAGCAAGCTGCCTGAGTAAGCATCTTAAAATTCATCTTCCTGTACCTCAGGCAGGTGGGGACAGTGTATTTTATCTCATCTCTGTTTTCCATCAAATACAGACCACAAGCATCAGATGGATACATCGTTTTAAACCTTACATTAAATATTCACTGCAGAGGACAGCAGAAGCAATATGCTGGAAGCTTGTGTGTGAACACAAATCACACGTAGCTCTGTCTCTCTGTGTTGTTCTTTGGCCACTTGAACATTTGTGCCAGAATATACTGCTCAGTGGACCATTCAGAGCTCTCAGGCGCTAAGTTGTGCGCACTTATCTTTAATTTGTAAACCTATCACGAATTATCCTTCTCTCAGCCTGAAGTGAACAAGAGTTGAAACGAAGCTTTTAGCTTTACAGTCCTTGTCATAATACAATAATTATCTTTTGCCACAGGCAGGATTTATTCGAGGAACATTGCTGCGCTTTTCGGGTTTCGGGTTATTTCCTTCATTATGTCTCTTCAGTTTAAAAATAGACTGTCCTCAGTGCTCAGTGTTCTTGCAATAACGTGTACCAGGGTCCCTTTAATTAAAAGATAATCAAGCTGTAAGTAATATCATCAAATTTAATTAAAATATGAGTTTTCTTTTAATGAATGACAGGAGAAGCTGGTAAGTGCCATCATAACACATCGCATGCGATTCTGTTGGTCTTAATAGAGAGGACTGATTAGCTTTTAATCCCGAGCCAATTTCATATAAAGAATATGTGAAACGTGAAACAAACATAGAAATACAAGCTGTCTTTCAAAACCGAAACGCTGAGCCCTAATGTTTAGACGCCGTAAACAGTAATCACAAAGTGACATTTACTGTGAGGTGCTCGAGATGTTCAGCTCGCAGTTCGACAGACCTGGTCTTGTGTCTCCCTGTCCAGAGGGGCGTTGAGATAAATGACTCCTTCTCTGCTGATGGTGAAGAGCATCTCTGGAAACTCCCCCTCCAGACTGTACTCTGCCTGACTTCCACTCCATTTGACCTGCATAAACACACACACGCAAAAGTTTTTTAAACACAAACATCTCAACGCCTTATTATTATTACCATTTTTTTTACAATATTTTTTTTTTTTTTTGCAACAGGAAACACATCATGCATTATAAACGTATAAAGCTTTTCAGCAGGGCCTGCATGATGTATAAGTATAAAGCCGGGCTACTATTTATTTACATGATAAGATGATAATCAAATACACTAAGAATGATGTGGAACAGAGAGCACAGCCAAAACTAACTGTGCAGACTGAGGGGGATTTTCCACTCTGCTTTACAGCCCTTGACAGAGGGCTGTGCAGTGGGGCTGAAAGGGACCTAGTAGCCATCAGACAGCACCCAACAAGGAGAGGGGCCCAGCCGCAGCACAGCTGATGCACACCCAGGGCATGTGTGTCTCCTCAACACGCTGTCACACACGCCTCCCTTGTTTTGGAGATGGCTGCCCAAACACTATGCTTCTGTATACACAAGACGGCTTCACACAGCTGGCTGCCTCTCAGTGTTATGGTGTGTTTCAAGACCTCGGGACTTTAAGGGGATATGTTTAAAGAACTGATTAATGTTCGCGGACTACTCTATATAAAGTTCCATACAAAACGTCTATGAAGTCATAGGGTTGGGGTTGTTTTGCCTCTGTCAGTGTTTGAGTTTGCAGAGCACGTTCTGTCTCCCCTGAAAGTGTGTGTTCGAGCTGCGTTACAAGTGCCTCGTGTCTGCCTGAGCGTTTCTCAGAGACACTGTGGACTGGAGAGTAATCATCGGCTGAATTTCAGAAGAGACTGCAACGCCCTGTCAGACACATCATAAGCAAATAACAAAATATTGGCACTGAAACACTTTGTCAAATGCCAAACCATATGCTGATTGCAGCTTCTCAAATATGAGGATTATAAACTACATTTTTGAAGTGTAGCTAGACAGAACAAGCTATTTAAATGTGTCCCATTGGGCAATTGGAAATGTTGATAGGTATTTTTTTTTATAAAAATAAAAGATTAATTGATTAACTGTCAATAATCATTATAGATATGATGCTGATGTTGACTTAGAAGATACTGGAGGTCTTGGAGGGAACAGAGGTATTATTATTTGCAGGCTCATCGGTATCCAAATGTAGAAATGACAGCTGATGTTGACATGTGCAGATGAAATCACAAAGGGTATTTTCGATGGAAGGCAGAACAAAAGTACTAGAGAGGCAGAAACAAATGGACCATTGTCTTGTTAATGGTTTGAAACATGACCCCGACAATAAAATAGTTTTTTGGCCACTTGGGGGCAACGTAAACAAACTGTATACAAAACCAACAAATCATCATCTTATAAAGTTGAAAGGTTGAAAACTTGCGTTAGCACACAGCTGCTTATTTACACATCTAGCAGATACGGGACAACATTATCATTTACTTGGAGTCTGGCCACCTGGCAAAACATTCCCCTCTATGCCACGTTTGGTCTCCATCAACTCCTGAGGGAAATGTCTGGCTCTTCAGCTGCTTAATGCTGCACTTTCCTCGCCAGCTGTTTGCTCACGTTGCCATTTAGCAACAGGCGGATGGATGCTGAAAGGCCCGGCAGAGCTAAGGAGAACTATGTCTGCTAATATTTATGGTAAACTGTGTGCAATTTCATGTCAGTGTTACTCACACCAACAGAAGATCACCTCTGATGACTAACGGTAGCTGAAGTGTCACGTTGACACAAGTATCATTTGAAATACTGAACACTGATTATTAGGCCACGACGAAGGTCTAGTGGAGCTCAAACCAATTCTGCCAGAATAATCAGATTTCATTTGACTGTGAAAACTCAAAGTTCAATGCAGCTGAGAGCCTTGACTCGTTCATTCAGAGGCTCTGCGGCCTCTCTTCCTCTCCAAAATCTCAACAGATTGCATTACTGAGTTCAAGTAGTCCTAGTGATTGCATTACATAATCAAAGTTTTAGGCAGGCAATCAGAAACATGCAATAGATAACAGATTGAAATTAACCTCCCCAGCCCCAATGACGCAAAAGCACTGATAACAAATGCCTGGATTTCATTTTTAAAATTACAGCCAGAGCTTGTTTTGATCTGATTGCAAACGCAGACAAATTGATCACAACAGCAATCTCGCCTTACTTCTGTGTCTGACTTTTGCACAGACGACGGCAGAACGGCACAAAGTGCGCAGAGCGGCCGAGTCACCCCAGAGTCTGTGGAAAATGTCGTCACGGCACAGACAATGTCAGTGCAAGTAAAAGGCAACATTTGCTACAGATGAGTGGACGCGGACATGACTGCTCCATTTTTCTGAGACAGTAGGGGAGGTGAGATCCATAGAGTGGGTCCTTGAACATGACTATCTCTGGATGTGTCATAACAGCGGTTAGTCCCACCACCTACGGAGCGCAGCAGCACAATCACTCAGCGTGGGAGAAATTGAGGCTTCCCCAAAGTAAATATCCATGCTGAACTAATCCAGTTTTACGTGATTTAGATGCTGGATGGGAACAAATGGGACACTGTAACTAAATGGTTTTTCATCTTTAGTGACGGAGGCTTCGTTTCTCACTCGCTTAACACATTTTTCATTAGAAATTAAAGCGGATACGCTGAGGAAATCTGCTCGGTGAAATATCTTCGCATAGCCTCATTTATATTGAGAGGCACAGATGCTATTTGTAGAAAATTATGAAAATGAATGATCCCTTTCGAAACCACCAAGCTGTGTGCCTTAGCACTGGCCATTGGGTTTAAAACCTACGAGACAAAAAGATAGATTGTATTGTAGATTTCAAGTGGCCCTTGAAAAAAAAAAATGAATAAAAAGAAAATCACATGTGCCTACACTTGTGAATCCACACGTTTTCAGTGGGTGGAAGAGGCTGTTAGAACAGGAGAGAACAGAGGCTGAGGGCGAGTGTGGGGGAGGTGGGAGAAAACAGGAGGAGGGGGAGCTATTGTGATGTACCTACTGGCCACAGTGACTCTCAGAACCTGCACAATGCCTTCAATTCAGCATCACAACTCTTAATTTTCACAGTTCTCGGTAGCGAATGAATAAGTTTATTTTTTGCCATTGTTGGCAGGTTTTTTTTTTTTTTTTCATGTGTTATAAAACCTCTGAGGACTTTAGAGATATTTATAGACATGTCGCTGATATGGCTATTATTATAAAATCCAAAAGGTTAGACAGGTCCAGGGACAGACATGGTCATATGTTACGAGAACCTGAGAGAAACATTACAACACACATTATGGTACTGCAATAATGTCGGACAGTGGTGTTAACTTGATTAAAACTGTCTCTTTTAACCTGAACTCAGACTACTGATTGATGATCGGATTTGATCAGGTGACACTTCTACGATGGTAGAATAATGACTTTTCTGAGGGAGAGACTACATCCAAACGAGTGCCAGGTTTGGGTCTGAAAATGTGCCTGTATCCTCGTAGATTCACAATTTACATAATCAGCTGATCTGGCGTATTGTTTTCTTTATTAATCAGTTACTCACTGTTGGACCCATAAAATGCCAGAAAATAGTGAAACAAGTTCAAGATGTCGTCTTGTTTTATCCATAAATCCATCCAAAGATATTCAGTTTGCAATGATATAAAACAAAGAAAAGCTTGCATCTTTGCTTGATGAATGACTTCAATTACATCGATAAATTAATCAATGACTTTGCCAAAGCAGACGTCAAGGTTATACAACAGCGACACGTACACTACAAATAAATAAGAAAGCTGTTGAGTCCATTGAGTTGCTTCAGAATTTTCCTCCATATGACATGACACACCAAACTATTCATAGTGAGTTGGGGGAGGGTTTTTTTTTGGTGGGGTGGGGGTGCCTTTAAGCTGTTAGGTTTGTATAATACACCTCAGAGTGGTGATGGTGGGTGGGAGAGTGAGTGAGTGATTATGGGAGTTAAAGTGACTCAGTCAGGAGGTAACCTGAAAGGATCCATGGCATTTGAACAGCATCAATAATTCAGTATTTGGTCACTTAGGAGGACCCAAGAGGCACTAAAAACAGCAACTGGCAATATGATGCCACTTTACTCAGCCCAGGTTATTGACAGAGTTTGTTTTATTGTAATATGATAGTTGACTGTTGGAAATGCCTCACAATAAAGTCAGCACTTACCGTAAATAAGTTGTTTGCATGATTTATAGTCAAAATCAAATAAGTAAAAGTGGTTTTAATGTGGACTAAAACACTTTACATGCTCAAGTGTTTCAGAGTGAATGCATGTTGGTCAGGTTTTGCTGCCTCACCTGCGAGATGGGGATTGGGTAGGGGCCTGGGAGGTTCTCCTGAAGCCGTGCAGGGTCGGGGGAGGCCCAGGTGTTTCCGGTCACCTCAACGGTGACGATGCCGGTGGTGAAGAAAGCGTTCGCCCTCCCGGCCATGTCCTTCACCATCACCGAGAGCTTGTAACGTCCGCACATCTCCGGGTCCAGAGCGGAGGCTCCTGGTTTTCACAGTGTGACAGATGATGCATAAAACAAACATGTTTCAAGATGATTATTTCAATTTCATGTCAGAATGAGCCTCTTTCACGTGACATCTGTGGTATAATGCTGTGTTTAGGGACATGATACTGTATGTGTGCTATGTGTTTAAAGCAACACTACGTAGTTTATCAACCTTAAAATAATGTTTCCAAACTCAGTGAAGTGGTAGAAATATGGTTAATCGGATGAATGGTGCCACCGCTGAACCCTGAGCGGGGACGCATCTCCCGAAACTGCACTCTGTAACTTCTCGGTTCTGGTAGGAACCACAGCCGCCCCCCCCCCCCTCTGCGCAGCGCCGTAATGTACGACCTGCTTTACGGCATACGTCACATGTTTTATTTGTAGCCTGGGTGGAGTTTCCCAGCAGCTAACCATGAAACGAAGCAATGTAACAGTGAATTGTGAACTTGTAACAAACGTTTGCGCTACTCAAGCAGATGGCGGAAGCACCGAGCTGAAGTTACATAGTGTCGCTTTAAGGAGCAAGTCACACAAAGGAAAATAACAAATAGAGAGACGACAAAAAAAAGAAAAAATACATGCAAGCACCACGTAATTATTTGACTCATGGCGACACATAATAGATATCTTCCCTTAGAGAACACACACCTTGCCTGCTAAATTGAACATGTCTGTACTTTTCTAAGCCATTTGAGCGCTGCAGTCATCACTTCAATTTCCTGCTCAAGTGGAAAAGAAACAACATAAAGAGCCCACTAGAAAGGTAATCATAACCATCAGTTATGGTTGCTCTGAAAATAAAGTAGGAAATCAAGGAGGTAATTGTCAATTTTCACTGCTACTATGAAGCTTTGTGGAAACCAGCAGCAGCAGTGTGGGCCGGAAGGGACCGGCAAGCGTGAAAGTCATCCAGCTCCTGCCGAGCCGTAACAAAGGGCAACACCAGAGCTACAGAAATAGCATCAGCATACAGGACTGCATCTAAGCTAAGTATGTGTGTGTGTGCTGTATGTGTGCAGCACACACACACGTATCTAGGCCTAAAATGAGTATCATTGGCCAGCATCACTTTTGAATCATATCTCAATACATTATTTGTATTAAATTCTACATTGAAAACACAATAATGTAGAATTTCAAGTGACTCTAAACTTGGCAGGATCTTTGAATTGCTTTGAAATATCTCAGTGGACATCAACAAGCATTTGGCCTGTGAAAGAAAATCGCTGCATAGCTTGGACTAGTCAGACACAGTGTAAAATTGTATTCATGCAGTACCTTGTTTTCAAATTAACAGTGAGTTTATTAGTTAGTGCCCTACAAATACAGGCTTTTTGAAGCAGGTACCAGATACCAATGTCTTGCGAGTTTTCAAAATCTGATCGGCTGATATTTTTTTCTCTATATTAACAAATCAATAAACAAAAATTTTGATTAGATTCCCCAAAGGAAATGTGACCAACATGCATATTGAACGGGATATTTTACATTTGAAGAAAAAAATGTTTTAATGCTCTCTAGCAGATAAACTATGGAAACACTGATTCCAAACTTCTACAAACACATTGTGGAAATTTCTGTACTGCAATGTCATGTTAGTTACTGACTGATATTGAACGCATTCTTGAGTGTGTGAGAAGTAGTAGCCACGAGAGTTAACCCCAAACTGGAGCACGCTGTGTGCTCTTGTATCAGAGGTGCTGTCCTGTAGCTGACTGTGCATTGTGGAAAAACCTGATACTCTCCCTACAGCCACGAGTTGGGACCGACCTTCCTCTGTGAGGGAAACCTCTCCAGTGATGGAGTCGATGAAGAACATTTGGCTGGAGGGAATCCTGGGCGTCTGCTCCATCAGGCTGAACCGCAGCTCTGCATGGGCGTTGTTGCGGTCATCACGATCCAGAGCCTCCACCTGCATGAATGGGATCCCTGACACAAAGGTGGCGCGGTGTCACACATGTTGCCCTCAGTATCACAGACGTCTTTACCAACCACAAACCCAGAGCACAGTAATGTTCTCATTTTATACAGAAAAGGGTAGAACATGGGTTATAGTGGGGAAAAAAACAAACACATATGAGCATCATAAGAATGTGTTTGGGTTTTTATATAGATATTGGTGTTGATTAAAAGAAGATGCAGCTACAAGATGGAGATTTGCACATAAGAAAAAATGATGCAATAACACCGTCAGCCATTCTTAGATAGTTTGAGAGCTGTTCAAAGGAAGGGACTCTCATGGGCAATTTAGAATACAAAGAAAACAAGATGTTCAGGACTAATGTTGGTGTGTGTATAACATTTAGAGGATAAAGATGGCATCATATAAAAGCATGATGTTAGCTACATCAAGCTAACAGTCTGTCACTTCATTATCCATCTCTTAAGATAAATTAAGACATCTCAGGTGTTGTATTTGAGTCCATGTTATCGCTAAGCCTTGGAACAGTTTGCAGCAAAGTATTTTTTTAGTGCAATCAATATGTAACTGATCCAGTTTGCCACATCATGAATTCTATTAATACTGAGGTTAGGTGTAGATTACAGTCTCCAGGGATACAATGGGCATGTTTTCCATTGTTTAGACAGATGTGAACCAGACTGAAAAAGGTTGTGCAACACGGTGACATCAGAGGTCAAGCTTCTCGTACCTTTGAGGAGCCCGAGCTGCACGCTGCCTCTCATGCTCTCCTCTATGAACGTGGGCACATTGTCGTTCTTGTCGATGACACAGACTTCGACGGTGAAGCTCTGCCGGTGCACCGATGTTCTGAAGGACACCTGTAGTGTGCACACGCGCACACACACTGCGTAAGCATATTTAACTAACACACTCTGAGATCGTCACACAGCCTTCTCATGAGACCCTGAAGATTAATTTGTCATCCACTACTGAAAATACGCACATGCACCTAATTCAAGTAAGAATACAAAATAAAGAAATACAAAAGAAATGCTGCTCTGATGTGATATGACATGGTGTCTGCTACCTGCAGAGAGTAAGATGGCTGTTTCTCTCTGTCCAGTGGCTTCAGAGCATAGAGAAATTGAGCGTCAACTCCAAATATCCCCTCATCATCCCCTGTCACCACCAGGTCAGTGTAATTACTCGGCAGGCTGTGGAGCTGTGCAGAAAAGAACAAAACAAAAGTCACCAAACATTAGATTTGAGTTCCTGCTTAAAAGCAAACCAAGTGCAGAGGAGGCTAATCTTCAGTGATCTGATCTGAACATTTATGTAAACTGGAAGTTCAATTGAGACTTTAGAAAAGTGGCCACTGTAGTTCATTTTGAGTCAGTTCCACTTAGACAATCCTGCTGCTATAGCACGATGATTATGTGTTATTCTTCTTCTGAAAGTACTCCCCAATATAATACACAATTTGCGGTTTGAATAACATTTGTTAAAAACTATAGTGCCCTGCTGTTTTAGGAGATTGCTGAGCTGTTTATGAAGCAGACTATATACTTGTTGTAACCTGATTTTAAAGGTTCATGTCTTCAGTGGAAATAAATAGGCTTGTGGCTGAGTGCCACAGACTGGGTAAAGAAGTTGAAAAGTGAGATGGACGAACACATTGTTGGCTTTATTCTTTTTAAGGGATTTGTTGACAAAGATAAAAATATCAAACCAAGCCATCTTTACCCTTTAAATATTGCCATCCTGCTATCCAACTTCTCTGATGACCAAATCAGTCACACAGTGACCTAAATGAAAGTCCTCTGAAAGCAAAAAATGTCCTGATCATCCGAATGTCTACATTTAGAGCCAGTAGCGAGTTAGGACTGGCCATTCACAGGAGCACACAAGATTGAAAAGGCAGTGCCTTTGTACTTTTGTTCAAGTGTAGCTCTCTCTGATGAACAGAGACTATCATGAAGAGCTTTTACCTTGAACAAATTATGTCCTTTCCATTTATAAGTGGGGTTATTATTCAGCTTCTCCATCCTGGCCATTAACGCGTCATTTGAAGAGTGTTAATTGCACTCATTCTAACACAAAGACTGAAAATATGACTGTGTGTCATACAAGATGTGCTGACGTCACAATAAAGCCAATTAAAGTGCCAGATTCTCATCCAGGAGCACAGTCCAGAGGATGTCTGAGCGACACTGTGCAAACAAAAGCACCATGCCTGCCACCCGGCTGAATGCAGAGGCTGGGTCTGATGCGGGAAAAGCTTTGTGAACACTTCAATTGCAGTCCAGTGATGACGGCAGCACATTCATACAGCTCAAACCTTAAGTGAAGATGGGGAGAAAAAAAAGAGACTGATGCAATTCTGGTGCATTTTCGGCTTCTTTTTCTTGCTATTGAACAATCATGGCCTTTTCACCGTATTGTTCACCACTGCAAGATAAACAAGCTCAAATGGCAGGAGATTTTTTTTTTTTTAGTTCAGCAATTCAATGCTGAAAACTCTTCAGTGGACTTTTGTATCTTTAAATTGAAAATGTTGAAAGATCGCTCTTACAAGCAGGATTTTAGAGCTTTCCCACAGTTAGACTGCAGGTGCTTCTTTGCGATTTAGGCTTAGAGCTACTGTCAACCTGTCTCCCAAAATGACAGATGACAATAAAAACTGCTACTCAAATTTGTTAACATTTGCTTTCCGCTGGCATGAACATGCTCTAGTTCAGAAAAATGATGAAGAGAATTGAAAGGATTTATATGTTACTTCTCGTCAGTCAGCTACGAGCTCAAGAAGTGAAAAAGAACATATTTTTGGTGAATTCAAGTTAAGTTGAAATGCCTTACCTTGGCTAGATACCATGGGAAAATACCATCGTAGTTTTCAGGGACACCAATCTTAACATTTTCCCCAGAGCATGGTGCAAATGTGTAAAGTATCACCAACTGCAAAACAAGTTATTGAGCGTGTCGTCAGTGACATTGTCCATGCTGTAATCTGCTCATGGACATGATCTAAAGTACAAGAGTTAAGATTAATAATAAGAGAATGGCAATATCTTACTATGAGAGCTATGATGAGCATTGGTGTAGCTCCTGTGTCAGCCATGAGTCCCTGTAAATGTGGCATATTCACAGCATTTCAAACCACATGGCCTCAGCCCAACAATCAACACGATTTCTGCCTCGTTACTGATTCACCACCATGGAATTCTTTCAAAAACACATAATTCACAGTTTTTAAAATGTCCGACAGCCTGAATTTAAATGCATAACCACCTACGAAGCCGTCAACAGCAACACCTGAAGCCCCACTAATTGTGTGCAGCACAGAGAAAACAACAAATCCAGGTTTGATGTGGAAGTAAAACTTTTGAAAGTTGGATGTAAACATTATGTAATTTCAACGGATACTGAATGTCTGTCAAGTATCTTTGTTGGCTGTACCAAATTGCAAGCTATGATGCAGTGTACAGGTAGCAGCAATGCCCTATATTCTCCATTAACTCCAACTTAAGTCTAAGCAGGACAGTAAACTTTGCCTATACTATTGCTCAACAACAACGATGATGCCAGTGATAAAAGGTAGCAAAAATAAAGTGCCATCAGTTCAGTAGCAAACCCCTTTTCAAACAAAGGTTTAGTGTCTTACCTTCACCAAACTGTGTGTGCGCTCCCTCTGAGAGCTGTGAGAGGAGTTTAAATTGGGTGGAAAAAGTGCGTACTTGTACTCCTCTGGTGAATTAATGGTTAACACCTTCAGATAAACATGCTTAACTACCTTGTTTCCTTCCTTTAAAAACCAATGGCCAGTGAGGTTCCGTTCCACTGATACGATCAAATGAATATTCATGCGGATGTAAATCGTCTAAACAACTTGTCTTCTGTTGCACGCTGCTGAACACTTTGCTTTCGGAAGAAGGACAGAGAGGAGTGTATGATTTGATTTTATGTTTTATTGAAAAAGGAAATCAACGTAAACAAAGAATTTCCAAATAATGTCAAGGTTCACAAGACTAATATAACTTATTGCTTGACTCATACATTCACAACCTGAATTCAGTGTCATGGAACAACATAGAATAACAGAGATTTTCTCTTGTCTTTGACTAGTCCTCAGTAACTTGGCCGAGGCACGAACCTGCGTACCGCGTTTCAAGTAAATATGACTCCAGATGACCTAGTATTATGATCCTGTACTGTGTCTTTTAGGATAATGAGATGTACGTTGCATTCAGCGACATTCATGTTATAATATATACAACAATCCCTCTCCAATGAAGGAGCACAACAATAACCCAACAACAAGGCAATCTTTGCAACTCAATAGAAAAAACAAGCCTTTGTGGATTCTTCATACATACTGATCATATTATGACAGCAACATGTTTAAGGCAAACAAACAAACAAAAAATAATAATAAAACGAAATGAAATAAATGTTTGCAAAGCTTCATGCAGGTTATCACCCTTATCATGATAATGATATCATTTTTACTAATTAAGTCCTTTCTTTGCTTTTGGTTGGTGTCTAAAAAATAAAAATATATTTCTGTACAGCTCTATTAGTCCTTTAGGGTTAGTGTTAAAACACACACAGCATCTGGTCTTCAGAGGCCAAAGAAAAAATGTCCGTCTGTCCCATCTGGTCCTCAGAGAACTGTTAGGTCGTGGCAGGACTTCGACTTCTGCCTGAAAGCCATCTTCTTGTTCTTGCGTGCAACCATGCGGCCCAGAAACCGCTTGGCCTTCTTGCCGATGCTCTCCCTGCGCCTGCAGTTGGCCATGCGTCGCGCGTTCTCCTCCTTGCTGTCTTTCCTCAAGCGGATCTGTCTGACGATGCCCTCGAACAGGTCCTGCACATTGTGGTGAAGGGACGCAGACGTCTCAATGAACTTGCAGTCGAATACCACTGCGCAGGCACTTCCCTCTGCAATAAAGGAACACATGGAGAAAAGGAAAATTAGTGCTTTGACTGGATAAGCACTAAGAAAACACTGTGAATGGTAACCCTAGAGAGTATAAGCTAGCCCAAAATGATAGCAGTTTTAAAACTTTGGCAGAGAGCTTTTGTTTGTAGTGGTATGTGAAAGTAGGCCGGGCCTGAACCAGAGCAGTCAAGCGAAAAATGTGGCCTGACCCCACCAGAGCCGGTCAAGCCCAAACAACTCTGCCAGATTTGATCATGAAAAGCCGCAAGAACAGCTTTTAAACTTCAAATGATAAATATTACATTTTACAGAGCAACGAGATTTCACAACCCACTCCCCCCAAGCTTTAAACTTATATTAGCCTTGCACATTTTAGGTGCAAAGGTTAATCAGAATTAAAATGTGAAGTTAATCACACTAACTTACCGTCTACAGACACCTCTCTGGACCGCACCAGGTCGCTCTTGTTGCCCACGAGGATTATGGGAATGTTCTCTGACTGCCTGGCCCGGCGCAGCTGAATACGCAGCTCTGACGCCTTCTCAAAGCTTGATTTGTCTGTCACTGAATACACAATGATGTAGGCATCTCCCATCCTCATGCACTGCTCCTTCAGCCACTGGCTGTTATCCTGCAGGAAGGGAACAGATGCCAAGATTAGCATCAAACATGGCTTGACCCCACCTTTTCCTAACGTCATATCCATGAATTGACGTAAATGGACAAACCTAAATAATAAATGCAGTAACTCACCTGCTCCCAGATATCATACAGCACAATGGATGCCTCTTCTTCATCCACCAAGATAGATCTGTCATATGTGTTTCCTGGAGGGAGGAGGGAGGGAGAAATATTGTTACACACTGACGGAGGGCAGCAAAGCATCTCTTATCTGAGCAGTCGTGTTTGCTGTCAGCGTGCGTGTTGCTGTCCCTTTTCTTCACACGGGTTCTGGCACATTCTTTTTCTTTTGAAACATGAAGTCTATCACACCCTGTGATCAAGCCATCGCAGGCCTTTTATATTTTTTCCCCTCACGTCATGCTACTGGATGTGTTTCTGACAGCTGTACTGAGGGCAGTGCCGCTGCCTCGCTGGAGATGGAAATAGCAATAATCAATGCGTGCACACCCTTGCGTGCAAGAATAAGATAGCTGTTTTTTATGTAATCCATCAGCTATAGGCTTATGATTTTCCTCACAAATAAATATAACTATTAATCAGAGTTTGCAAGGCTTCATGAGTCTTTTATGAAATTCTAAAAAAATCCCTTAAAACTGTTCTTAAGTGTTTTGATGCTCAAATGGTGTTTCATTGAACATTTTGAAAGTTTTGATGCTGAATCACTCCTGCACTTTCTATCTGCAAGCTTAAGTTGGTAATATATGTGCATTATATATTGATAAGTAGACTAAATTAACGCCTGACAGTTCTAATTACCACATGTTTCTTAATGGACAATGGGCATCTTGAGTGTG
>JBCAUF010000001.1:12151164-12161472 GCA_038406115.1 Haemulon aurolineatum | reverse complement strand
ATTGTGAGACATTTCTTATAATGCACATTACATGTAACACAAGTGAGAAAAAAAGAAAGAGAAAAAAGACAGAAGAAGAAGAAAGAGATGAATGTGCAATATAAATGATATCGTTCATTCAGAGGACATATCAATATTTGTATTTACATTTACGTTTACATAGCTGAAGGGCATAATCATACAGCAAACAACAAGTTGAAGTGTTGAATACACTCAGAGGAAGGTATTCATGCTGTATGCTCGTCAGGCAGTGTGATGTAATTCACAATGTTCAACAATGTACATGCAAATATTCATGAAACAATTAGTAAAGATTTCATTCATCTAACCCTAATTGTTGTTGAACATTTGTTGCTCATTATCAGCAAGACAAAAAGAAACTATTGAATTGTTCAATCTCAACTAAATTGTAAATAAAAGCTACAGATACTCTGTAAATCCTCTGTGGGCGTACAACCCAAATAAAGTGTGACCAAGAGAACTATTACGAGCTGACGGTAAAATAATGCATCATAATATCCAGTGACATATCACAAGAGAAACGGTGGCAGTTTACTCCCATTTAGACTATTTGTGCCCACATTATTTTGTACAATGTGATCATTTCCCCGTGGTCAGGAAAACTCAGAAAGGACAGTTGCAGATTATTATGCTTCCAGACACAATACCCAGACAAGAGTAATGTGATTTGGCGTCCCGATAAATACTCGTTGGCATACGTGTGTGTGTGTGCTTTGAGTGAGAAAATCTATGTATCAAATTCAGCATTGTGGTCTAGGGTCATCTGTTATTTCCTGGCTCCAAAGGTAGTTGCAAATTTAATTATTTTATGACTACATTACTCTGTGTGTACGTTTGTGCACATGCGTGTGTGTATGTGTGTTGTTGCATATGTGCGTGAGTCAGACAGAGAGTGAAGGTAGTTGGTGGAAAAAGTTTGCTGCTGTCAAACATGGCATGGAACATTGCTCATGATTATGAAAGATTGTTTTTCTAATTCAGTCAAAAATCAATATCTCTCTGTCTCTCTTGGTCTGTCTCACAGTCTCCCCTCCCTCCCTCTCTCTATGTCCTCCTTTTGCACAGAGGCAAGGCCCTCTTATTATAATTCAGCCCTTAATTACCAGCAGGGGATCAAGACTAAATGAAGTCTCTGTAAATACTGAAGCGGTTCATTTAGTCTCACCAAAGTGTATCTTCTCCAGTTATCTAACTTGTTCTCAAAACAGTGGCAACCCCATTAAATTAGTCCAGATTTGGCAAAGTCCGCTGTACTCTAGAGTGACAGGTCGTCTGAGGATGTGACTCTTTGGTCTATAATGTCGACCACTGAAGTGGGACGCACTTTATTGATAGAGATTGTAATTAACTGGCTGTGTGGAGACAAAGGAAATTGCACATTCATCATATCAAATTGGCTCAGGGGGCTTAGCAAGGGCCAGATAATGACTCTTTTCATGCCTGAGCCGTGACCGGAGTGCAGACAGCTCAAGATTGCTACACTTGTATGTACACAATGCGGACATGGACGCACACATAGGCAAACATTTGTTAACATGCTGCTCACGCAAAAAAACACCGTCAGAGATGCCGTGTTTCACAACTTGCACAGAGGTGACATTGTGTAAGTTGCAAAAGCACGCAAAGGGAGGCAAAAAAAAGTAATGTGAACATGGCGGTCTTTTTTGTCAGGGCATCACAAGGTGTCCGAGAGGCTGCGTGAGTTATTTTCTACTAATGCACACTGATAGGTCGGCTATTGTTTGGCTAATATTATCCAAAATGCAAGTATGGTTGAAGTGAGCATGAGTGTCTCCCACCATGAAATCGTCCATCTGTCTTGATCTGTCAGACAGATCATCAACAACTTTTGAGGGAATCATCTCCCCACTGTCATTTTGTACTTACAGAGCAATGAGGCCAATCATTCATTCATTTTATGAAGTCATATTTTGTTTCCTTAAATACTGAAAGTTTGGATAATCCTTCTATCTTTCCCCTTTATTCATCATTGGCTTATCTTTGATGTCATGTAGCACAAAAAACTCCTGACCTCTGAGAAGGAGAGTACTAATCTTCCAGACTTCACCTAGACAGAGGGCGGATCTGTGTTAGTGTTGCTGTTGTCCTGGACTTTCCTAAGAGCTGTTATTTCATAGGTGGTTGAATCTGATAAGGGCTTTACGGCTCTGTCAGCGCTTCATTGACAGCTTGATAACTATTGTCTGCTCTCTTCCTATTTTGTCACCTCCATTTCTCTTCTTTTTAAATTCACTGTCCAACCTCTCTCTCTCTTCCCCTCTCCACTCTCTCCCGTCACTCTTTGTTCTTGTACTGTCGTTCTTTCACTCCTCCAACTTTTTCTCCTCCATTTTACATGACTTTCTTTTCTCACCACCCCGCTCTCTCTAGTGGTTCTGTTGGACACTACGACAGTGCTAGGAGAACTGGACTGGAAGACATATCCTGTCAATGGGGTGAGTGACATTAGCATTTCTTAAAATAAAGAGTATTCACTGTTCTTGCCTACACTGGAGTTAAATAAAATCGACCAAAGATGAAGTAAAACACTTTGATGTACCATTTTAGCTTGTTTACTAGAGCATAACGCATCCTAAAAGCCCGGACTCTCTTTCCAAAACCGAACTATTGAGCAGCCAAGCTTTTTCTTGCACTTGAGTCTGATACAGACAGGTCCTTGGGATCTCAAAAATGATACAGGCAGCAGGTGGCACATGCCATTCCTCACAGAAATAGACAATGTCTCATCTAGTGTCTGTATGACTGATATTTATAAGGTCAAAAGGGGGCTGAATGTGGCTGAGAAGTGAACATTTTTTAAGATGTCCAAGTTACATATAATTGCTGTAACAGCACTCAGATGTAGTACCAGCTTTGGAATCAAATATAGTTTAGTCATTCAAGTCATATGTAATGCAGTATTATGTGCATGTAGAATATGTACAGCGTTGATGTATGGCATCTAGGCTCTGACCTCACCAACACAAGGAGAAGGTAGACTCACAGCCTACAGGTGGATGCTCGGATGGGAATGGGGCTTTTGAAATGCTGTATGAACAGTGGCAGCAGGTGACAGCATAGTTTTCGGTTGAGCGATGTGGCAGCTGCTGAAGAGCGAGTGGAGCCTTGATGGCTCACCTACTCTGCCATGATTGAAGGGTGTGTTGGATATACTGTATGTTGCAGTGAAAGGACTATGCTGTGTGAGTGTATAATGGACAATATAAGTTGATTTACGTAATGAAAACCTGTTTTAACAATTGCTATTTGTAACCTCAACATCTAAGACAATTCAAGCTAAAACGTTGGAGGGAACATTTTTGCGATATAATATGCTGTTGGTATTCTCTAGTGTGCCCAATCAGGAGTAAATGGAGCTGTCATTTATGGAAGCAGCTTTTCAAAATCACTCTGGAAGCATCCTGTTTGTATGTTTGTGCAGGAGGACAAGTGATTGTTACAGAAACCCAGAAACGTCATCATGTGGGTTTTGAGAAACCAGAATGTGCGATCGCTTGCTCAAACAGAAATGGCGATACTACAGAGTCAGGATCTCTGTTGGCGGTCTTTCAGCCAGAGAAACAAACAATATCATGGACTATGTGTTGATATAGGCACCAGAGGAAGATATACTGAATTTCATGTGGCACCCTCATCTTCTATATGTGGCAATAAGAAGTCTATTCCAGTACACAAAAGTAAAATACAGCCATGAATCCTCCCAGTGGAGAGTACATAGGTTTACTCAAGAACTATACTTGAGTAAAGTACAAGTTGCTAAAAATTTTACTTTCTTACTTTACTTACTTTATATGTCTACTAGATTCGTATTTTACATAAAAACAAAAACAAAAAAAATGAGAGCACCTGGAAAAAACACATTGTTAAGACATAATTGGTTGTTTTTTCAACCAATTGGCTTGTGACCCCTTACAAAAAAGGATCAGTGTCTGGTTGGGGTTTCTTGTTATGCTTCAGATATCTTTGAGTTGTTAGAAGTTCCACCAAAGAGACATTTTCCTGCTAAACCTCTTACAAGGCTTAATTTAAATAATTATTTGAGGACCAGAGAGATATCCAAGCAAAGATCACATAAAAGTCTAAACTAATTAACAGAGTTGTGTGTCAGAACTTAGTGTTTTTTTCCTGTCCCAATAATCAATTCATCTCAGATTTATCTGACCTGACTATATCTACACTAGATAAACTAGCTCCATCTCAACCAGCAACAACAGTAAAATTCAGCTTACACATTGTTGCATCAGTATTAAAAATCTAAAAATATCATATATTTTATCAACCACAGGGCTGTTTTTTTTTTTTTTTTCGTTTTTTTTTTACTGCCGAGAGAGCATTTTGATGAATTTTGATCATCCTCCTGTACTTTTACATAAGTAGAATTTTAAATGCAGGACTTTTACTTAATGTAACGTAATGGAATATTTTTATACTGTTGTACTGATCATTTTACTTGAACAAAGTCTCTGAGTTTGTGTTTCTGTTCTGAACAGCTGAGATAACTCGGGATGTAGAAGAGTTGATTACACACCTCCACAGAGAGTGATCAGAAACTTGGATAATGTTATAATCACGTGATCAGGGATAAGAATAACTGGGTTATTCAATATCCTATATAAACATCATATCATGAATATGAGTAATAAGGACAAGATAGACTTATAACAGGGCTGGATTGAAAGATTTTTTTTAGTAACGAGATGAACATTGACCCTTCTGACAGCAGGTAGCCTTTGAACATGATTGCCATGGATCATCACACTTGCACAATGTGACTGCAGGATGCTATTTAAATTTCAAGTTTTTTTTCCTCAGCTCTACTCATGAAAAACACACATTTAACATTACAGTATACTAGACCATTTTGGAAACATAAAGGCAGAATATATCTAAAACAATAGTCTCTGGTTGTCCCCACTTGTGTTCTTCATAGATCACAGGCATACAATACTTAGTTGCAATGAATACAGATTTCTTTAAGCAGTTCATTAGACTTTGCTGGCAAACCAGACCCCGCCCAAACCCAGCATGAGAATCTGATTGTTATGATCCGCACATTTAATTTGGCATTCGCTTTTCCATTGGATGCTCTTCCTGAGGCAACCCTCTCCATTTTTTATCCAGGCACCTAGATTTTCCAAGGGCACTTCGACACACAGAAATGAGAAGGTGGGAATCGAACTGCCAACTCTTGAGCGACCCGCTCTACCTCCTAAGCCACGGTCGCCCCCAAAATATCTACAGATTAAACTAATTTAATTGTAGCACATAATTCTTCTTGCAGGGGTGAGCCTGAAGGGGAAGTGCTGTAGATTTTACTCTTACAAATGGGACTGAGCAACAAAACAATAATTTTTCCATGATGTTGTGTCTAATTCAGGACACGAGGTGGTAGCAAGACTGTTGTGCTTTCAGGCTATTATTAAAAGTGTAATAAATCCTTTGGAGCAAAACCAATAAATAGAAACAAAATACTGAGATATTTTCAGGGCCAAATACCAATATTGAAACAGTTTCTCCTCGCTTGCACACAGCCTAAACAGGTCTTTTTTGCTATGGGGAGCAACAACACCATTAATTGGTTAAAGAAAAACACAACGCCACCACCCAGATTCACATCAAATCAATAATTCATCACAACTACAGAGATTTAATGATATTTTCATAACATCTCTCTGTCTCTCTTCCCTTTAGTCTGACAATGACAAATTGTCTTGTTTTAATCAAAACCTCACACCTCTTAGCCAGGTTGTGCCTCCACAACAGTGTGTAGGTGTGCATTTTGTATGTGAGTTTTATTAACGACCTAATGTCTTTTTCAACAGCTAGTGACATGAAACATTGATACTCATGTCACCTTAAAGGGGCACTCCACATACATGATACATGATCACAAATACTTTTCTTGGTGTATTATGCATGTGACTGAAACACTATGACTTCCAGGTATGATATGTGAGAGTGTCCAAGTCGGTGAAGGTGACTGAATATGATGATGAAACATAACTTTAAACATTACCTCATCTGAGAACATTTCCACCTGAGCTACGTCAGTTTATCAATGAAGACAAAAACTCCCAAGGTCCTATGTACATCATGATACCATTAAAGTATCTTTTCTGTTTCCACTGTTTTGACTGAGTGACCCTTAGCGACAGAAATTACTTATTGTGGGTTTAATACTCATTGGCATTGCTATTTTCTTTGCTCAAACTGATGTAAATGTGTCTATGTATATATGCATGTGCATGCCCGTACTTGTAAATGTTACACAGTGAGGACAATATTTCCCAATCAGAGAGAAGACATTTGTTTTTTTTTAGTAAGTCAGGACATTTTGGCTGCTATTCACAACTTCAAAGGGCCTTTTGAGTATTGAGACTTGGTTTTAGGATTATGGTTAGAATTAGGTTTAGGTAAAATGAGGGTTGGGATTAGGCAGTTAGCTGTGATAAGGGGCTAGGGAATGCATCATTTCAGTTGGTTACTCTGCCATGCAACGAGTGTACCAGTATCATTTTTTATCAAAGGACTTTTTGAAAAATTACCACAATGACTGAAAAGAGGAGAGACTCCTGCTTCAAGTCTATGTAGTATTATTAATGTGTCTTTAGAAGTCTAGTTCTAGTGCTCATGCCCTGCAGGCAGACAGTGGATGGTCAAAGGTAAATGAACCTATCCTTACTGAAAAGAAAATACATTCTCGTGAGCGCCCTATAAAGACTGCTATCAATCATTTGACTACAGGATTAATATGACTGTTTTGACCATGAGGCACGTAGCATTGTCAAACTCGGGGGTTTCCATCTTTACATGCTCGGTCTACTGCTTGTGAGATTACAGTTTAGACACTGATGACCTAAAAATCACATCCACCCACAATGATGAAAAATGCTCGGATGTATTTTGGCTGGTATTCACCATGAGTGTCTCACATATTCTGTGATATTGAGACATTGAATAAGTAATTGCCTGGTGTCAGTATGTGAGAAGGATTTATTAAACTGATGGCCAAATGCAAAAGTTCTACTGATGGGTGCTCAGCATTAAAGTGCCAAATTAGCATTAAATTACCACTATAAACAGCACCTCTTTTGCTCCTTTTCCCTTGCTCTCTTCTTTCTCACAGTTCTGCAAAAGCCAACACTGGCAGAATAATATACATCTACCATGAGTAGGCGAAGAAAGGCAACGAGTTGGCAAGAGCAGAGAAAAAAAGGTATCTAGTACAGCCAACTAGTGTTGGACTTAAGAATGACTCGAAAGCACTGGCCATGGTTTATTTTCTTTTCCTATTTCCAGAGGATATTTATGTTTCAGAGAAATATACCATCAAAAACTATGTAACTGAATGTTGGCCATGTCACCTCACTACTAATGAAAGGCGAGGCTTCTGCTCTTGTGAGTAAATGTGGTCTTTATGCAGATTTGGGGGGAAAAGTTCCAACTAAACCTCTTGTCAGTAATGAACAAAGTTCATGACAACTTTCCACTGACTAAGTACAGTGGCTGTCAAAGATTCCTTTCATGAGCTAAGTGCAGACCTTAAGTTGTAGAGTCATGGTGCATGGTCTGTACAACATTTGCTTGCTTTGCACAATGCCTTGAATTTGCCTCTAAATGTCATGGAGAAGCCTCAGTGCGACTCTGTGAAGTCAGTGAGGGGATGTCACAAGCTGGTATCATCAACTTGAAAACACATTCAAAGCAGGATGCAGAACACAACTTTACCTGAAAGGTAGAAATCGTCTCTGAACCCCCATCCAGACATCTGGAATAGTCATATTGGGATTTACATGCGCAGGTTGCAGCAGCTCTGTCCAGCATCGTTCCAGAGTACCGGACAAAAACAAGGAGTACAGGGAGAAGAAATGGGTGAAAAAAGATGAACATTATGCATATCTTTTCTTTTTTTTTAGAACTGGTTTCATAATTTTGTTCAAGCTGTCACTGGCAATAAATCAGCTATACAGTAAGGTACAAACAGATACACAGACTAATTAAAGTTACAATTTATACAACACAAGCCCAATGTTTAAAAAGGCAAATAAAACTCAAACTAAAGTAAGAGCTTCTTACCATAAGCATGGAAAAAAGATCTCTACAAATTAGTTGAAGTATAAAATAATTAGCCACATAAATGTTTTCGAACAACACAAGTGTGCTGTATGTTTTGCCTGCATGTAGCCCAGATAAGCATTTTCCACACTCAAGGACACTACAGAGTATTGGTCCACTCCAGCACTGCTCTAATACGTTAATGTGGCTTACATAAGGACTTGATGTAAACTGAGCAGCTGCTATGTGTCTTTTCACTTCAAGTCTGAGGAGGGACTGAGACTCTTGAAGTAAATGGTCATCTACTAGGCAATAATGATGAAGTCGTCCATGATCCTCCCACTCTCTCCTCCAAAACATCATCAGTATGCAGACACCATAGTCACTAATTGTTGCAAACTTTGGTAAAATCCCTTTGGACCCTGGGAAAGTGCACCCGAACAAACAAAAGTCAATAGGACACCTCGAAGGGGCAGGTCTAATTGTAGTGCCAGTGTCCTTGTGTTGGTGTGAAGTGTTTTAATGCTTTTCGGATTAAGCACGGACATTTTTAACAAACCCAAGGGTCATGAAGCCAAACTAGGAAATTAAGCCCAAATTTGTTTTTCACATCAATTGCAGTTTTCCGGATCTTCAGTATTTTATCACAGGGTCAGCCTCAAAACTAACTTAGTCAACAGTGAGGCCTTTTTACATGCCTGTTTTAGAAAACTTTGAATTGCACTGTCATATTGCAACACTAGTGTCAATGGATTAAGTTGTTTTACACCTTTGTACTAAAAAAGAACCTGGCTCCTGTCTGCTACAGTCTGCTAAGCTTGGGGCTAATAGGCAGAACGATTAGTAGGTGCATATCTGATTGCCTCAGAGAGCGTGGGCTGCAGCTCATCTTTCAAACTCGGGGTTCGCATTTGTTTTCTCTGCTCTGAACCATGCCACATCCCAAGGGGGCATTTTAGAACAGTGAGGCACACAGAGTGACAAATTACCATTTTCGCTTGTTTGTATGCATAATGGAACTTCAATTACTTAATGCTGATCTTATGCAAACCAGAAACCCTGCTTTCTTTAACGATACTGGGTTTCAGTTTCTGGTCTGTAAGGAGGGCACTGAAATGACATAATACAGTCCAAATATTGGAGAGGCTGCTCTAACATCAGCTGTGTGAGTCTTCCTTAAAGTTACAACATCTTTCTATGACTTCTACAGCATTTGCACTTTCATACACCAGGAGAAAAATTCAGAGATGCCAGGCTGAATGGCTTGTAGCAAAGCACCGCAGAGGCCTTGCAGTCAAATAACACTAGTCGGCTTCTCGCTTTGGTGAACTCAGAATGAACGTCTGACTTAAAGATTTTTTGGCCATGCTAGCAGCATGGCTCTAGGCAATGTCGGTTCTTCAGCCCGTCGACCACTTTGGTTGAGTCTGAAATATCTAGAGAACGATTGAATTTACTGCCATGGGATTTGCTATAGATATTCAAGATCCTTGATTTCCGTGGCTTTGGCAAACTCCCTGACCGCTGGTGTCACAAGAATCACTCCAGTACTTTGGTTTCTGAACCAATACCTGTTCAACTAATGACAGTCCCATCAACCTCAGTTACACACTAAATCAATATGGTAAACTCTAAATATAAACATGCTAGCATTAGAGTTATAGCATACTGGCATGCTAATGACTAAAGGATAGCTTATGTCACTGAAAATATCCAGATGCCCACATGAACATTGAAAGAGTTGCTTCATTCCTTGCCTTAAAGAGGACTTGACAACTTGTTTCTGATGTAAGTGATGGGAGACAAAATCCAGTCCTCAGTCAGTAAAAAAGTGAGTTCAATGTTTATATGAAGCTAATATGGGGCTCCAGCAGTTAATCAAATCTTCCAAAGTTAGAAAGTTAGAAAATTCCTTATATTTATTTACCTGGACAATGTTTATGTGCTGAGCAGTAGTGGAGGGAAAATAACACAAATAGGGCTTTTTGAAATAAAACATTGTAACCGTGGAAGACACCTGCTTGACACTTTGCTTCAGCGATGTGATGACTGTGACTTCTGCCCCCCCATGAACAACAGGAATGTTTACAGCAAACAAATCCTCATTTCTTCAAGCAATGTAAATACTGATGATATGATTTAATATGTGTTATAATCATCAAGGTGCAGTGTCATGTTTACAAATGCTAACATACCTAGTTATTCTTATAT
>JBCAUF010000001.1:12084187-12096558 GCA_038406115.1 Haemulon aurolineatum | reverse complement strand
GCCTTGTTGTGGGTGAGTGCTGCGAGCCTTCGTGTTTATCATGCTTAAAACAGTAAGAAAATACAGTTGTGGTAACCACTTGTAAGCAGGAGTACAACAAGATTTATACTGACTTATTCACCTCTTATAGGCCTCTTTTTTTATAGTGTGTTGTTTTGTTTTGTTTTTGAAACCACAAATACATATCAACGTTCACTTGAGGACCACAACAGGAAGTTGTGGTCCTCTTGATTTTGGGGCCCTTTCTCAGCTCTGAGTGTGGGCGCTTCCTCTCTCAGCCGGTAATGTGTCCCCTCCTTGTCCCAGGTGGTCTTTTCTTTGCTAAACCCATGCGCTCGCGTGGTTACGTCACCATGTTGGACCCGTTCCAGCAGCTGTACGGGAAGCGCATGGGTGGCCTCCTCTTCATACCTGCACTCATGGGCGAGATCTTCTGGTCCGCCGCCATCTTATCCGCCCTCGGTGAGTTCATGTTTCTCCCTGGGCTGCAAGACTAAAGTGTGTTTGTGTTTTTGTCCGGAGGAGGTGGCAGCGGCCTTGATATCCTTTCATTTGCTCATTCATGGCCGTAGGTGCTACTCTGAGTGTCGTCGTGGACATCAACATTAAGATGTCAGTGGTTATCTCTGCACTCATTGCCATCTTTTACACCCTGGTTGGAGGACTTTACTCTGTGGCCTACACGGACGTCGTGCAGCTCTTCTGTATCTTTGTTGGCCTGGTAGGTTCATGTGACAAATGTCCTGTTGTAACAAGTGTAATTAGTTCCCCCTCTGGAGTAGATTTGCTGGATTTGGTGCACCAAATGTTCTGTGACCTTGACTTGAATGACTGAATATGTCAAATCACTTAAAGAACGTTGCACATAGTCAAACGTGCTGCTCCAAGAGCACACAGTGACATGAAATGACACTACAAAGATTTATTGTGTGACAAATTGTGTAGAAATGAGAAAAAGATAACTGTATATTATTGTCCTTGTGTCTGTCTTTATACAGTGGATCAGTGTCCCCTTTGCTCTGACCAACCCTGCGGTGTCAGACATCACTGTAACGGCAGTGAAGCGGGTGTACCAGTCGCCCTGGAAAGGCAGCGTCAGCTCGGACGACACCTGGGTCTGGATTGACAACTTAAGCCTCCTGGTACAGTTACTACGAGTTATTCTTTTTTTTTTTTTTTTTTACATTGGACATGGGTCTAAAACGTATTTCACTGATGAACCTATTGTTATCACAGTGAGACTATTCGTTGATTAATCTTACAGTTGTTAGAACATTCACCAGTGATGATTTTGATCATCCCTCATGTCATTATGTAAACTCCTGAATGTTGCTGGTTGCAGTTTGTCAAATGTGAACATTTTGCCTCTGGTCAGATGTACATCTATCTTTATTTTGTTGACATTTTGTAGACAAATACCACAAACTGAACTTATAAATGATCTAGAGATGAAACGATTAATCAATTCGTTGTCCACTATTAAATTAGTCACCCAACTATTTTCAGAATCAATCAATCAATCAGTCAGTGTGACTAATTTCTTAAGGAAAAAAAGTCACATTTTTTGTATTCCAGCTTCTAAAATGTGAATATTTTCTAGTTTCTTTACTTCATTTTAGTGAACTAAAATGTCCTCTCCTGGGACTACAAAGTACCACATCCCACTTTCAATTCAGTGAACTGAATATCCTTGGGACGTTGGCGAAATAAGACATTTACGGACGTCTTCTTGGGCTTTTTTTTTTTTACAATTTTCTGACAAAAATATGGAAAATAAAAAAACAATCGCTGACCAATTGAGAAAATAATTGACAGATTAACGGACAATGAAAATAATAGTTGATTTAATCTATAAATTAATCAGTCACAATAATACCAGCTGCTCTTAAGGTGTACTAACTAATAATAATATACACAACTCCTTAGTTGAACCTTATGGCAAGGCGTTTCATGCATTCTGACATGTCTCCATCCGTGTTGCTCTGAATCAGAATCAGGATTTAAGGATTGCAGGGTTTGGGGTTATATGAATGAGACTGACACGACTGCGCTGGGCTTCATCTCTGCAAATGTTACTCACTAATGTCTAAATGTGCTGCAGATGCTCGGAGGAATACCCTGGCAGGTGTATTTCCAGAGAGTCCTGTCTGCGTCCTCGGCCACTTACGCCCAGGTCCTCTCCTTCTTGGCTGCCTTCGGGTGCCTTGTTATGGCCGTGCCATCGGTCCTCATCGGGGCCATCGGGGCCTCCACAGGTGAGAGAGCTCACACGTGATCTTGCATATGCACAGTCTGTGTGTGAGTATTTGTTTGGGTGGTGGTGGTGGGGGGCAGACTCTGGATGGGTCCATGTTGCCCTTAGATCTGAGAGAGGCTGGTAAATAGCAGCTGGTTCACCTCATCCATAATGAAGCAGCAATCCGTTTAATAACCACGCTGCCTGTGTAAATATTGCATTAGAGGGAGGCGAGGGACCAAATTAGAGGTTTGATCTCCAGATTTTCAGGCGTCAAATTCCTCTGTGAACATCTGAATACACAAGTTTCCTCTGTCTTGTTTCAACATGTAGATCACAAACAATCATTACAAACTTAAAATGGCGGAAACTACACACGGACCCACCTCATTTATTCGAGTTTCAGACTTTTTAAAAACTGGTTTGATGAACCTAAAACTTAAAAAACAAGGAAACAAAATGATAAAGAAATGTTCATCATATTTCATTTTGTAATGATTGTGAATGTCTACTGTAGTTCTGATGTGGCAATGCATGAGTTCCTTAGCATACAGTATATTGAATAAGTGATGGTTTAAATTCTATTATATTTCCCTAATTTCTGAGAAATAAAATAGAATAGAAATGTTGTGTTTCACTGGAGGTCACATGGTCGTTTATCTACATATTTATGTTACAGTACATCAATACTGAGCATACTGGACGTGTCATTTCAAAATTTTCAAATCTTTCCTCTTGCTCAGACTGGAACCAGACAAGTTATGGTGGCATTCCTCCCAAAGACAAGGAGCAAGCAGACATGATTCTACCAATCGTGCTCCAACACCTCTGCCCGCCGTTTGTCTCTTTTTTCGGCCTGGGAGCGGTGTCTGCGGCTGTCATGTCATCCGCAGACTCCTCCATCCTTTCGGCGAGCTCCATGTTTGCGAGGAACATCTACCAGCTCGCCTTCAGACAGTCTGTAAGCACACGTGTGGCATCCAACAGCTGAGCAAGATCCATGTTTTCCTGTCTTGTGTTTGGCTGCCGTGCATTCGTCACATCCCTCTCCTCGCTCCTCTCTTGTCTCCTCAGGCGTCTGACCGTGAGATCGTGTGGGTGATGCGCATCACTATCTTCGTATTTGGCGGCCTCGCCACGTGGATGGCGCTGGTGACCGGGACGGTTTACGGCCTCTGGTACCTGAGCTCAGACCTGGTTTACGTCATCATCTTCCCCCAGCTGATCAGTGTGCTCTTCATCAAAGGCACCAACACGTACGGCTCGGTGGCCGGGTACCTGTTCGGCATGTTGCTGCGCATAGGTGGAGGTGAGCCCTACCTGCAGCTGCCTCCTTTCATTTACTACCCTGGCTGGACCACCGAGCTGCGGATGGACCACCTGACCGAAGAAATGCAGGAGGTCGTCATCCAGAAGTTCCCCTTCAAGACCGTCTCCATGCTCGCCTCCTTCCTGGGTAACATCGCTGTCTCCTACCTGGCGAAGTACCTGTTTGAGAGCGGCAAGATTTCACACAAATACGACTTTCTCGACGCCGTGGTGTCCAAGCACAGCGGCGAGATTATGGATAAGACGACGCTTGTGACTCGCGGCAACAACATCGGACTGTCGGAGTTGACGGCCGTCAAGCCGAGGCTGAGCGTGACCCTGGCGGCCGCCTTCACGCGCCGCGACACGCTGCCGACGGAAACAGTGGAGGAGGAGGAGTCCAGCCCTGACTCCTCTCACCATGATGAAGAATGACAAACTCAGGATGTGATTAAAAAAACAAAAAGAAAAAAGGCAACAAAATATGATAACACGACTGAACTGCTAGAGAACTTGCAGAAACTCCCAAAAAGAGACAACAAGCAAACATCCTCTCCTGGGACTACAAAGTACCACATCCCACTTGTGACTGGATAACAGCCACATGTCAGGATATATAGTGTAGCAGCTTGCTTATTGTCCGGACATGAAGTTGAAATACATTACACACACACATACACTCACATAGTACTTATAGATAGTTGAGTGCACCGTGTTGTCATCCTTTTTTGAACTGGTGTGGAGATATATGTGAAGAAAACCATCTTCAGGGGCTCTTCATTTGATTAATTTCATTTTTTTTTTATTGTTCATGAAGCAGCCGAGCAAACTGCAGATGATTCAATCAGAAATGTGGCAAGGAATGACACTGATGGCAGGTACGTTATGAGAAACAACTGACAGCACAACCATTGTTTGGAAGGAGGGTATTTATGTATCATATGTGTTAGATAAAAGCAATAACACACACACACACACACACACACATACACATACACATACACACACACATGTACAGGGAATATTATAAATGTGTAAGACTGTGAGAGAGGTAAAAGTAAAATAGATCAACGGTAAATGAAGGAAAAGGATATTTTATACCTTCAATATGTCATATAAAGCCAATAACATTATGTTACGTGTAACCTGACTCACATTTATAGCATTGAAATAACTGGTTTTGACTGTAATGTCATAATGTGAAACACATCAGACATGAGATGTCCAACACCCAAAACCAATTTTGTTTGATACAGTTTTGACACAGAATCCTGTCTCATCCATCATGTGTATTATTGATTATCACTGATAAACAAAGAATCTTGAAAGAAACAATCCATGTATCATGCTGAGTAGAAAATATACAAGCGGTAGTGATGGTAGTTGACTCAAAGCATTAGCTAATATTCTCTTTAATGTCAGTTTTAAACATAAGAATCAGTGTAAATTAATGTTTAAAGTTACCTTGTATTTTAACTGCCTTAATGAAGCTCATAAGAAGAGATACTTTGAATTTCCACAGTTGTGACTGGACTCTGGTCAGACTGCAGTGAACAAAGACTTGAATATGAATGTAACCTCTACAAAAAGATCGAATTATATCGAGTAGTGTACTTAGACTGCTGTTTGTGTATGTTTTCATTTGTGATTTCGCAAAGTCAGACAGTAACTGTTGCAAGACAGTGTGACTCTGATTTACAGATCTGTTCTTTATTTGTTGTGAACAGCAGTATACAGATTATTTTCTCTGTGTTGTGTATGTTTGTAGAAATATGGAGAGGAAAAAAGATATGTAGATAACAAATTATGCTGGTTAAAATTTATTCATATAAGATGAGAGGATGCTGTCTAAATGTTTATTTATTTTTGATGTCATAAAAGATGAAACAATAATAAAGAACAAATTATTTCAGAATTTCTAAATATTTAAATTCTACTTTTGCAAGGAGGTGAAATTGATTTTTCACATTTTTTACTTACTGGCTCTTAAATATCCACATTGAAAATATTGCAAACGTGGTTTTAATTAATTTACTTTAAAGATTTTTGCTAAATGAGCTTTTTTTTTAATTCATACTGGTTTGTTTTTTGTTTTTGTTTTTTTATTCTATGTGTCCTGATGCAGAATCATTGTGATCCTCCAGGGATGAGGTTCTGGTGTCTGCGTTTTGGAGTAGTGGCTCCTGACCTTGGGACTCCTTGTCGTGTTGCGCTGGGTTCAACCAAAATGTGATTTATCATTGTTGGATTTTTGTATGTTTATAATTTTTATAGGCCCAAAGGGGTTCAATTAACTAGTAATTTACCAAGAGAAAGAGAGATTAGAAAAACTATTTGTGTTACAGAAGTATGTTTTGTTTTAGGTTTTTTTATTTTAATGGAGGCATCTCAGACTTACTTCTTCAAGGCCCTGAGCTGCTTGTTATTCTAAGATATCTATATTTTTGACTGTTTCTCTTTAGAAAAGTGGCTTACATTGAATTTGATGCCGGTCCCAGCTCTTTCTTGTCTGTCAGGCCCTTCAGCGAGCTGGATGGTAGACAGAGAAAGAGAACATGTCCGAAAACGTGACTGAAATTACAATCGCTTGGCTTGCATCTTTGTCCCCCTCCATGGCCACAGTGAAAGGCAGCATCTTAAAATAGCTCCCCCACTCTGGTTATTTACATTACCTTAAGTGCTATGCTCTCTCTCGTCTGGGACTCGGGGAGGGGCTTACCCGGGTGTGGGCGGGGTCGCCTGTGGTCAGGCAGGGAAGATGGACTTGGGTGGGGTTTAGAGTGGGTGTAGCTTACTGACGCTCGTTACCATATAAATCCACCAACCGCGATGCGCAGGAATGACGCAGGTGCCCCACCCGTCCACTGCGCCTCCTCCCTCCATCGCTGCTGTCCTTTTTGACGTCCTTGAGAAGTAAGACCAATCCCATAAAAAGAACAAGAAGGTGGAGAAAGAGAGAGAGAGAGAGCGTGTCCCATCTCCATTCATAGAAAGTACCTCAGAGAGCACTCATGATAATTAACAATTATGAAGGAAAACTGTCGCTCGTCCAAAAGTCAATCCATTTATTTGCGGTTTTACGTAGGAGGGGGGATGGTTTTTACGTAGGAGTCTCTTCTAGAAAGCATTTGGATTTAAACCAAAACAGATTCATTCATTTATAGCAACTGGATATATTTAGAACGTCCTATGGTGTCTCTACAGGAGTCATTGATATCCAGCCAGTGTAGATTATTAATGCTTTTCTATTCTTAATTAAAAGTGTTCTGAATGACAATTTCTTTTTCAGATTCCTTGATCAACTGGTCACACAAACTGGCAACCACCGATCCAAACCTCATGTATAGCTGCAGTCTGACTTTCCTTCCCGGTCTGGAAGAAAATTGTGTCTAATTAGATCCCAGACGGAGAACCAGCCAGACTTTACACTCTGGCATATGACCAGACAATGTGCTTAAAAAATGTGAAATTTAAACCATTTTCCGTCACCATATTCTATCTGCTACAGCAGTCTGCCTTCTTTTCCCAGACAAACCTTAAGAGATAAAAGAGGATTCTGGGAATCAAGGTCCCATTGAGCACTTTCCCTCAATGTGGACGTGAGGAGATGAGATTACAGCGAGCAGACGGGGCATTCAGATAGACATCTATAATGTGCTGGAGCCAGGCATAACTTCAGAGAGAAGACTCAGAGCAAGGTGACTGTCCAGGTCTCAAACTGCTCCTGGAAATGACAAGGTATTGTTGTTTTATGAATGGCCTAAGCATTGATATTTCTGGTAAATTTGATCTCATGTCAACTAACTTAATTGGAGTTTGAAACATTGGAGTTTAACCGCCTCGTTAAAGACACTAATTAAGTGCATTATACAATTAAAATACAAATCAAGACACCTCAGCTGTTCCAGTCTTGACTTTTTTCTTTTTAATCTGTCTCATTAGTCACCCAACTTCATGCAAGACAGTCTTAGACTTGAGTGAGACAGAGTCCTTAACCCCGGAGAGCTTTCATCTGACTAAAACTCCAAACACCATCCTGTCAGAACTGTTTGACAATGAAAAAAAAAGCAGGCTGAAAGCTGCTGCTTTTATAATTCTTTGCTCTGCTTTGAATCATAGTTTAATGTTTTTCATCTTCAGTCCACATTTATTATTTCTCCCTTCATTGAAAAATCCAGAATCTGCAAATAATTGTCTCTACTACCTGTCTTTTTTTCAGCTTATGTGCACTGAAGGCTTCATGTTATCACGTCACGCTTGAGTAAGTTGCTCGCTGGTCCGCGATGGGCCTCCACACTAGTTGTGATGCCATAAAATCCTGCTCGTACGCACACTTTTCAAACGTAAAGATTTAAGGCGAACACAGACAAACAACAGTGAAGGTCGACACATTTTTGAGTGCAGAGTGGCTTTGATATTTCTCATTGTGAGCCCAGCGAAGGTAAAATGTGTATTTTGAACATGATGCAGAGCGTGACACGTGGTTTCTGGATCAGACAGTCTCTGATAAGATAGTTAGTGTGACTCAAGGCAGCTCATATCTCATCTCGGGCCGAGGCACCACCACCGCATCGGCAGGCCACTATTTATGTCCTTCTTAAGTAATGTCCCCTGTAATTTAATTGCAAAGCAGCTAATTGAAACATTGGAGCAGGACGTGGGACGGACAAGGGGAGAAGAAAAGGAAGCGATGTAGGTGTCAGATGGAGATGTATGTGTGTGGTGTAAATGTTGAGGAAAATTATGTTTTCGACTCATCTGCGCAAACACACAGCTTTTATATACGCGTCCAGATGCGGAAACACACAAACCATACGATAATGTCATGTCTAATCGCTTCCCATATATCTCTCCATCTCCTCCATTAGTCCCTTCAAGCAGCTGAGGAGCATCTTTAGCAAAATGAATGTAGCGGCTGCTCTAATCGAATCAGCCACGACAACCTAATTATAGAACTAGCTTTGTTCCACTCGGCCCGGCTGCAGGTAGGCTGTCTGGGGCTCACCACAGGAATGAGGCGACTGCTCCGCAATCAGCAAAAGCCCTCCGATTCTTAATGAGTCGGAGCCATGAATCAGCTTCACTGATATGGAATTAGAGCCGTGAGTCAAATGGTTGCTCATATCCTCCGAGACTCGATTTTACTGGTGGCGGAGGGCCGTCAGCTCCAGTGGATCAATGGGAATCCAATTGTTCCATTGGGCCTGTGTGTGTGGAGAGTCAGTGATGCAGAGATTGACAATGAGGGACAAAAACAAAAAAGCTCTTGCATATGAAATTCAAGTGCATAAGCAACAGTCATGTCAGTGTATCACAACATCCATTTTGTGTTTTTTTTTCTTTCTTTGTGGTTTTGTTGGACATATTCATTGTTTTTTTTTTGTTGTTTTTTACATTTTTTCCAAAGATATACAGATCTGTTGCAGTATTTCACATTTTCATTTTGATTTTGGCTCAGTTTTCATAAAGGAGGTCCAATGTGCAAACATTTAAATGAGAAACAGCTCAAGGCTTACCTTTAAACATACAATTATGTAACATTGCCACATTAAATTGTATGACATGTGAGCAAGTGAGGAAGGAAGGAAGTCAGCAAACATGAGGAAATATAATGCAAATAAAACTTTAAATGCTACCTGGTCTTTTCACAGGCAATGGTGGTTCTTTAACAGTGACGACAAAAACTCCCATGATCCCACACCTCTTCAAATTACTTCTTCTTTTGTCATTGTTTTGATTGAGAGGCCAAACATATGTTTACATATTCTGCTTTTCAACACAAAATCCTGTGCCTACAGAAAACAATAGTGTTCGAGTCACTGAATCAATGTAATACAAGTTTAGCAGAGTTTCTCCAACTTTACTCTGGTGAGAAGAGCTGCTACATATTTGTTGATGGCTCCTCACTCGTTTTGATTCTTGTCATATAGTTTCAGTGTCTCGCATGACTGTTACTGTCATGCAAATTGTGGTTCGATGAATATGTTTTCCAGTCTTACAATATTACTGTACTGTAGCTTATCGTATTGTAGAAGATTAAACTTACAGTTGAAATGATCACACTCACCATTTACTGTCATGTAAAGTTTGACTCTGGACTGTTTTATGCACTGTATTTACAGTAATGCAGCACATTAAGTGAATAATAATTGAGGTTTTTCTTCTTACTGCTGCTGGTATGACTATGTTTGTCATCATCTGATGAAAATGATCATTTTAGGATCAAATTTCAGTGAGGAGCTTATAAAACGTTGTGACTTTTTGATAAACTTACCACTTGACGTAATACCTAATTTTGCCTGCCATACAGCGTGTTCCCCTCAGCCCGTCTCTTTTCTGAGGGCAGGACACCGGATGGACAGTCGTGTTTTCTCATCCCATAGAAAGTCAGTGGGGAGGATAATGTAGCGACCACGCACACACACACACATACAAAGGCGCACATTAGCCCCAGGGGGCCTGTTCGCTCTCTCTCCGAATGAAGACGCAGAGGGAGGCAGGGTGGATGGGACCCCTGTGAACCATTCACACACACGCACGCACACACAAGGGTCCTGGTGCTGGCGATGGGTGGGGGGTGGGCGACACAAAGATGCAGAAGGGACGATGCAGTTTGTGTGTCATATCATTTTAGTTTGGCAGCCTTAAGCTTTCAGATGAGAGAGACATTTGCAACATTTTTTATTCTAAGGCCACAACACATTGGGCATTGTGTTCAACATGACATAATTTAACGGGCTACAAGATATGATTGTTTACGACAGCGCTGCATTAAATTGACTGAAGGAGGTGCAGCATTGAGAGACAGTCATGGCGAAGCACGAGAGAAGAAACAAAGGACAAAGAGAGAAAGAAAATGTTAGGAGAGTCGTTGTTGTACCTCTTAGCTCATCACGACGCATCAGCCTCCAGCCCCGCCCTGTCTTATGCGTGTGTGAGTGCGTGCGTGCGTGTGTGTGTGTGTGTGTGTGTGTGTGTGTGTGAGTGAGTGTCTTTAGTATCAGTGCCCCGGCTGAGTCTGAGCCAGAGGATCCATTAGAGCTGATTGAGGAGCACAAGGGTGCAGACGTAACCCTGAGAGAAGGTGACGAGAACACACACACACACACAGTCCAGTGACATAAAGCATGAGTAAAACTAAAAGCGCACACACACACACATGCACGTGTTCTCATTCTTCACAGATGAGGGAGGGATGAATTTGCAGTTGAACTGGGAAGCAAGAAGTCTGAGTTTGTGTGTGTGTGTGCAGACATTTTGACTTGTCATAGTAGGAAACACGCTGGTTTCTAATCACATTAACGATGTCTCTGCTCTATTCAAGTGTCCCCGTAAATCGTGACAGTGTGACAGTGAGCCAGCATGCACACAAAAACCCTGAGACTGAAGCAGCTAAATGGAATTCAGCCATTATTAACTGTATTATCTACAGCTATTTACTACTGTGATATGTAAAGCAGTCTTTAAAATGCTGGTGCTGGTCTAGTTGCATTAAGCATCTTAGCATGTGCTCATTTACATACGGTAAAATCCCGATTATTTATCTAAATATTATTTTATGTTGGTAGATTCTTTCATTTGTTTTCATTTGTTGGCCTCAACTTAATGATTTGTAGGCAGCTGTTTCCAGCACTAAGCTCTGGTAAATCCACTTACTTACACTACTGGATGACATTAGCAACTAGCTGGAAAACATAGTGAAACAATTAAATATCCAGATATTTCTCTGAGGAACTGGTAAAGACCAAAAACAGCACCAAAAGAGAGTGAATATTGGACTTTAATCAATTTGACTGGACGGAAACGTGACTCTAAACACTAAAAAGTTCCCTCTACAGAAAGGTAATAATATGTTGCAGCTTGTTCCTGCTGGGGGCAGCAGAAAATTTCATTTTGACCTGCTCACATTTAACTGCTCATCTTGTTGCAGTGATGTGCATGTGTACTCCAGGACACTGTGACATCATTGTTGGGCGTGTTCACAGGTGCAGCTGAGATCACCTATGGATACAACCAATCACAGAGAGGGTACACAGTTGGTGTTGGTGTTTTGATTCACTCGATGGGACACCCACTGTGTTCATGACGTTAAACTGTGTTTTAACACCAATATTGAGATTTTATTATGTTTTACACTCTGGTTTGAACAGCAGGAGGTAAAGAGGCACAGTCAGCAAGTGGTCCACCGTATGATAATGGAGTGTATTATGAGTCTAAATAGTTTTATAATCACATCTTTCATACCTCTTCCAATCACATATGCCTGTGTACCACATTTCACAGTGGGGAGCCCATAAAAAAACATTTGCACTGATTCAGTCAGCACACAACACTGAGCACTGCCTGCACCTCCATTCTGACAACATGTTTGTTGTGTATTTCAGGCTCTGTGTTGTGGACTGTCTGTGTCGAGCTTCGCTCAGATTTGTTCCACAGCATCACGTGAGCAGAGCCGCACCACCAAATCAAACCACAAGTATGAGTGTCCTGACTGACGTTAGAAACAGCCTGGCTCTGTTATACCATATATAGTAGAGTGTGGACGAGTGTTTCAGTGTTGACAGGGAAGAAGAGAGGGTTTCTGCCTCTCGTCTCCGACTGCGTGTCAGACGGGAGCACGGAGAGGATCACTGGAGAGGAGCTGGGTGAGGGTGAGAGAGGGGAGACAGCACATGGATGATGGGCCGGGTGCTGCAGAGAGCACGCAGACAGTGTTGAGGAGGTCACACTCCAGCACACTGCAGAGTGACAGTGTTTGGCTCTGTGTCACATCAGAAGGTTGCCTTACTGTCACAATGTGATGCCATGTAATATCCTGTTTTTGTCT
>JBCAUF010000001.1:12045887-12059372 GCA_038406115.1 Haemulon aurolineatum | reverse complement strand
AAAGACACTGCACACAGAGCCAACATTTACCACACAAGTAAACCCATGAGCTGAATCCTGCAGAGCCTGCAGAGAGAAGCCATTGTAGCGGGACATGCATTAGATTCATTAACAACCACAAAGGACAGCATTACAAATCCGTGTGTTAATGGGCTGTAATTTTCTAACTTTCTCATCCCTTTTGCACGAAGAACATAAAAACGTCATGAAAAAAAGAATTTTTTTTCCACACCACATACGTTATATTACAGATATGACCATGCTATCAGCTCTGTGGTTGCAAGATAGTTGTGGCAAGATAAGCACAGTTTGTGTCCCAGTCTACAAAAAACATTGAATGGCTTTTTGACTGATGAATTTATAGACATGTTGCATCTTTAATAATTACTAGAGTTAGTTTGTGGTTAGGCTATGTAGCAGCCCCTTCTGAGCATCCTTTAAAAAGAAAAAAAGGGCCCACTGAAAATGTGCATTTCTATGATTACCCAACAGTAAACCAAGCCAAGCTTCCGCCACCAAAAGCTGCTACAGTACAAACAGAGTCCAAATTCAAATTGTGATTTTACCTGTCTGTCTGAAAAATTCTTCCCTCCTTTTCTGATTATTCCTAATAATATAATCATAATCTACATAAAGAGGAAGGACGATAAGGTGAGAGGTGACATCAGTACATGCTGCATCTGAGAGGTTTTTATTACAGGAGATGTTTGTCATGTTTTGATTTGTTATTGCCATCACAGACTTCATGCCTGTTATTACCTTTACTCCTGGCTGTCCTGTGGCTGTCAGCGAGCTCTTCATGCATGACTTTACCTTGCATGACCTGGACAGGTGAGAGAACACCAAGATTCACTCAATGAGCACCACGAACGCCCTTTCAGAAGAAGAGCTTTGAGAGTGATAGCTGTCTAAAAGGATTGCTCACATTGTCCGTCTGCCCACTGAATTTGGACACTTTCCTGACTGTGGTCTCTGTGGAGGTGCCACTGTTGGCATGGTGATCAGGGCAACCCATCACAACGGGTGCTGCGGCGGTCAGATTGAGGGTCATCCTGCTCTGGCCGGGCTGGTTGGGATGACTCCCCTCACTGGTGCTCCAATCTAATGAAAACAACGAGCCATCAGAGCTAAGGCCACACTGGAAACCAACGTTTGTGACCCACTGGTTCGAAGTTAGAGGTTAAACAAATCATTTCGGGAAGTAGTAAAAGACTTGACTCTCTTTTTTTCTGGCGCTTCATCTCACCCTTGTTGCCATAGCGCCGAATGTCCATGGTCAGACTGCCAGTTTGCAGGGAAGATGTCATTTTATCCTTCCACTGGGTGTAGTTCATGTGTGCCACCGCGACTCCATTAACGGCCACAATCTCATCATCCACACACAGCTGGCAAAGCTCCGCTGGACTGCCTGAGAGGGGAGGGACAGGCGTCAGGGAAAAAGGAGAGTGATGAGAATGAGTGCAGGGGCACAAAAAAAAAAAAAAAAAAAAAGAGCATCAGAAATGATTCGTGAAGCTCAAACGGAGAAACAAGATGCAGTACAAAGGAGGACGAGGCTGCTGTTCTGAGGTGAAAAGTAGGCCAGTAAGCCAAAACTACACAGCAACGAGTAAGTGACACCTCCTCTCACATCTAATTAAATATTCATGGTTGAGTTTGAAATCACTGGCTACATTTTGAAGGTTTACGCATGTACAGTAAAAGCACCCAAAAGAAACCGTGAAAATTAACATCCCACTGACAATTTCGATGCACATGCATGCTGTTATTATAATCTGAGAGAATTATCAATAAAACTACAGAATACGACCACCTTTTTTTTTCTCTCTCATTTCCAACCACATGAGAAGCGGCTTTGTTTTGCAAAGTAACATCTTTTTTGTACGCATTTCGATAGTTAACAGTTTGTCTATGCTCTGTCTGTGCTGAGACCTGTCACTGCCTTGAATTGCTGCTCCTATTCTCCAACAGTGGCATGCTAGAACAAATTTCCCCTGGCAAACAAACCAAAAAAATTGAAGCGAATACCATGTAGCATTGCAATCACTGTCACTAAAATACCCTTGTTTCACAAAACAAGGTTCACAGGAGAGACTTAATTCTCAAGGCTATGTCAGCCCAACCATGAATGCGATGCTAGCGAGCAAAAATGTCAGCAATCCAGAGTTAAATACAACAAAAAGTCTTACCAGGTTGAATGAACTTGACTCTCGCCCCCGTGGAGTCCCAGTGAGTCTGAAAACCAAAGTCTGGTCTGCTGTTGGGTTTTAGAGTAAGGCTCACTCTCATGTCACTGTGAGCCACCTGAAACACACAAACACACACACACACACACACACACACACAGGTAAAGGTGACACCCTGTGATCCAATGTCCTGTGCTTCCTGGTGGAAACAAGATACTTGAGAGCCACACAGATACAGTATAACAAGGGATAAGATACACTGGGGGTCCAGTTATGTGCAATGCGGTGCAATCATTACAGCAGCCCTGCAACAAAAGTCATCTTTGTTCATGATGTTTTCTGTTTTGTTTTGAGATGCTGAATTGATGCATTTTGTGTCTTTAGTTAGTGGTGTTACAGCATTACATTTATCCCAAAAAATAAGAGGAGAATATTAAAAACTGAACTCATTAGCGTTAAAAAGATCAGCTGATAACTCATTAGGTAGCACAGGGCTAATACGGTTAAAGGCCCTGCACTCCCACACAGGTGTTTCCACTCACTCTGCTGATTTAATCAATTACGCTGGGCTTTGGTTGGAGTTACACAAGGTCACCCAAGTCCACGCACCAATAACATTGCTATATAAGAAGGAGTTGAGCCGTCAACAGGTGCAAGAGAACAAACAGGACAGCGGGGGAAATGTCGATGTACCTTGTTCACAGCAGACATTTGGACTTGACTCGATGGCAGGAAATGCACAGGCGAAACATGACAGTGAGCCAGCATGCACAGTACCAGGAATCTGGACTTTCTCGCCTCGATAGAGTACAATCATTTCTAAGGCTATTGATTTCGCCTGTGTTTTTCCTGCTATGGCTGGCCAAAATGTCTGCAGTGAAAAAGGTCAGACACTGGCTGTGTTTGAAATTGCATACTAACATTTTGCCCATTACGTACTCAGTCAGTGTATACTGCTTACTAAGTGAACATTCAAGTATGACATTAATGTTCACACTCAAGTATATGATCATTTTTTGGCATGCTATGTTGGTGTACACATAAATAATGAGCTATTTTAATAGGATTTACCATTAATTACCACTTGTTCAATTCCAGATACAAAACGATCAAATAAAAGGCAGTGAAAGCCATTAGTCGTGCTCATCTATTTGTCTAAACTTCTTTACGACTGGTCACAATAATTATCAGCAGATCCTGATCAGTGATCACTGCTCCTTGTAAAACAGCTTGCAACTACACTGAAGTGTGTTTTTTTAATCCATTTGCCTGTGCTCTACTAAGCTAACTTTGGCTTCAGTTTTTCTATTGATCAATGGGCACAGTCACTGACTAATAAATGAAATTGATTTGATAAACCCTGATTAGAAAGAGTGTAATTTGATCCAATATCATTAAATCTTCGATTTACGCATTAAAATTTAAAAGATCACAGTTTTACAAGTACATCAATATATTCACAGTGCAAATGCAGAGTACTGAGAGATTATCCAACATACCTTTGAGTGGTCTATGCTGACATTAGATGGGACAGTCGAGCTTTTGCTGTGGTGGGACTGCTGGTTTGGATAAGGTTGCTGTAGTGGCTGGGTTTGGGTGTAGGGCTGGTGGTGGTAGCCATTAGTCTGGACGGAGGTCTGGCTGGAAAGAGTGGCACTTTTCACCTCCTCCGCCTGTTCTGTACCACTCTGCTTCGCCTGGCTAGCTTTCTTCTGTCTGATTGAAGCCTGGTACTGACCCCTCAGATATGTGGTCGCAGTCTGTCTTTTGAGTGGAGATTCGGTGGGCGGAGAGAGAGATTCCTTTTTCTCAGTTTTCAGCAGCACACCCTGGTTGTTGTCTACCTGTGGGTGAACAAAAACAAGATGTGCTCAGGAGGAGAACAGATGCATTTGACTGCACCATTTACTCTGCAGCACTGAAATGTGACTGACTGAACTGACAGCTGGCACGGTGCGTCTAAAACCAACAGAAAATAAAAATGTGTCGTCTTGTAGCAAGTTGACGCTGTTCACAATGGGACAGCAGTATTTCTATTATTAATGAGGAGGTTATGATATGCCCTCCCCTACCCACACACAGGAAAATACTCTCATTACATTAACTATTTTGAGCCTGTTTGGCTGACTACACAAGCCCCTCTGCACCCTCCCGAGCACTAAATTCCCATTAAGCCCGAATTATAACCATCCAGGCTGTGTAAAATGAAATCAGCAGGTGGCAGGTACTACGCTGGAGACTATTTTCATTTGTTACTGGAGAGATGTAGACCCACCTTCGGTTTTATCTCTGCTCTACCACCATACCACCTCCCTCACTGTACAGTAATTCACCAGCATTTTCAGGAGCGTCTTTTTTTTCAAAATTGGACATATTACATTGAAACAGGTTGTAAAGCCTCAGTGAATCATGGGGGTGTGCTGCTGAAAAATGACGGTGGAGGATGATGGCTAAGAGAAAATGGTTGGCAGCACTGGTTAAACAATTTCAGCATGTCTACAGGCATACCAAGAAGTAAGCACTATTTTTTGTCCCAGGAAAAAAATAGAAATTTAAATTTCTATATTTATCTTAGAATCAACAAATCCCATACAAAGACCAATATAGAGCTCAGCTGTTGCCCAAAAACAATTGAAAACACCTCATTGTTGAGGTGTTGGTTACAGTATGATGACCATGGACTCAATGTAAGTTTGAACATCTCCAAATAATCTACTGTCAGACATAAGTGATGACAAAATGTAGAACACCACCAGAATTATTCTCCTAATCAATACCATGACGGCAACAACACAAGGTTAAAAACTCACTTTTCATGTGGTCTCATTATCATGTGGTTAAACTACAATACATTTAAACAGACAGCACAGGGGTCTATCCGTGACAACTTCTGCACTCACATTGCACAGTCTTGGCAGTGAGGACACCCTGGACTGCTTGGTCCCAAAGGGTCTGGGTGTGATTGCAGAAGAGAGACGGGATGAGCCTTCGGACCTCCGGTACCCACGAGGAAGGCTGGCTGAGCCGGACCACGACCCAGTTCTGTACAAGTACTTGTAACTGCCTAAGGCCTGCTGGGCTTTGCCTTGCTCCACAGCTGGTTCCCAAGATGTCTTCTGGGTCCCGTCCTGGGAATTCTGGTGGCCCTCCAGTGCATCAACTCCTGCCAGACCAGCTGCGTCAAGACAAGAGGTTGAAACTTTTGGACCAGCACACAATAACAATTCCTTGTGGCTCGACATCGTTGCAACAGGCTCCCCGGGTCTGGTTGACTTTGTGGTCTCGTGTGGTTGTATAGTTGTGATCAGAGTGGAGATTTGGTTTGGAGAGACGTGTTCTGGCTGGGCCGGCTCAGATGTGGGCTGGAAGGGAGCTGGGCTGCCCTGGGCCTTGACCTGCGTCTGGGAGCTGAAGGGGCAGTCCAGAGAAGGTGTGGTAACTCCTGCTCCATCTGAAGCCAGGGAGGCAAAGTGGGTCTCTTCTCCCAAGATGTTGCCATTAGAGGCAGGCATGGCTCCAACAGATGATCCCTGAGAAGACACATGTCAGCACTGGCTAGAGAGTTTCCGCCATCATTCATGCAGGTAGTCCCACCTCAAGCATACTAAAGTAAACCACAGCCAGGGGCGTTCACTGAGGTCAAAGAGGTAAAACACAGCTTACCTGAGTGTGGACTGAGATGTGTTGGCTAAGTGGAGCCGTGGGGACGAAAGGCGCCTCGGTGGCGTAGCTGCGGGCCAGGAGAGCTCGAGTGCGTGGCCGGAGATCAGAGCTCGATGATTTGGATGGAGGGGAGGTGGAGTAAGGACGGGGGCCCTGGTTGTGCCGGCGTGGTGACTGCTGGTCTCTGGGGGAACGGGCATGTAAGGGAAGAGGAGCCAATGTAACAGAGGAAGCAGAAATGATGGGGGGAGGATGTGTGTCGTATTACATGAGTTCACTGTGGCATACTAAGCAGTTATCAAGCTAGGTCAGAAGCTATTCTCTCTCTCTCTCTCACACACACACACACACACAAAATTAATTCTTGGTAGCATCAGTGTTTGATTGATTGATTTAAGCTTAAGATTTTCCATCATCTTTGCAGCAGAAGCGCACCTCTTTAGCAGTCTGTCCGCCTCATTCTTCTCACAGTTCGTCAAAGCCCCATTGATCATCTGGTTAATGACGTGCTCTCTGTCTTGTGACTTCCTGCGGAGGTCAGACTTGGTGCTCCTGCGACGATTCTTCCACTTTGTCAGGTCCTGAAACAAATGCATCACCCAATACACTGCAGTGATATGCACAAAAGCAACATCTGCAGTCATTATCAATGTTTTAAAGCTCAAAGTGTCTGCAGATTTCACTTTAGGAAAACACCTTTTCATAGAGATCGAAAGTTCATTCTTTTGCAATTGACAGAGCAATCTTGAATTTAAAAGAGATTTATTGGTGTGACCACATTTTGCTGAGGCACTGCCAACTCTCACCACAGTGTCCATTCAGTAGATGTTCTGGTGTTTTTGTTGGTATTGCGCAGTCTCCTCAGCAAATGTAGTTTGCCTAGTTGCTATGGATTTGTGGATTTTTAAATTTCCATTTTCCTGTCAACTTTGAGGACAACTTTAAGAGCTGCTGTTAAGGTTAAGAAAAAAAATGTTGAATTTCAACTTTAAAATAAACATGGAAGACAAGTCGTTAAAGTGTTCAGAAAAACCAAAATTTGACTTTCTGAAATTTCACGCCAACAGAACAAACTTCATCTGCTGAAGAGCATCAGGAGCTTTTGAGGATATTCCAGCAACAGCTACTAAACGGACCTAAATTGATCCTTTTTTTTCACTTCTAGACTTACATCCTGCCACTGAGCTTCATTGTCCTTGGCGGCAACGCTACACCTGCGTTTGTTTTCTTGACTCCACTCCCGTGCTGCGCCAATGTCCTGGTCCTCATCATAGATGGTGTTCACAGCAGCAGCTTTACGCACAGGGTACACCATTGGGATGTCGCTGAGTGATTTACTCCTGGTTGAGATAGGCAAAGAGTAAGGAAAATAATTAATGGACACACAAAGATGGTATTTAAAACACTGCGGTTGCATGAAAGTGTCACTTTAGGACACCATGTAGCAGAAGAAGCATGATGAATGAAAGAATTGCAACACAGCACTCACAAAACATCATCGTCATCCTACAGCAACAACTTTCTGTTTGTACATAGTCTAGCTTACAAATGCAGAAACACACACACGCAATACAGGAAAGGCCAGTAGAAACAGATGCAACACGGCACATTCTGCATCCAAACAACAAAATCCTTAGCCAAGTGCGAGCAGGAGGGCAGCATGCAAGTCAAGTTACATGGCAGAACAAATGGTAACAGATGTTGCTGTCTGGATAACACAACAGCCACGAATTGTAACAAGTAATAGGACTGCTGTGGGCAACGGAGGATGTCAGATGTGACATTCAAATTAATTACGGCAGCATTTAGCAGGTGCTATATCAAAACTGTGACATAATTTGACAGTAGGAACGAACACTGTGATTACAAACAATCCTGTAGTTCGTCATAAATTCTGCTGTCAAGTCCCTGCCCAGAAAATTAATAACGGGTGGAACACAAAGTGCTCCATCTTTATGAAAAGGCAAATGATGTTTGCGGCATAATTTCCTTTGTAGGTAAGCTGAATATAAATAAAAGCACGTCAAGATGAAGCAGCGACAAAGCAGTTACAGTTAGAGCAGCCTCAGACACCTTTGCTCCAATTTCATGCCCAAAACTTCAGGACTTACCAAATCCAGCCAGGGTTGACCTGAACTGGTGTCTCAGATCTGACTTGGATTTGATAAGGTCTACAGAACCAAAGAAACAGACACGAAGACTGATGAACGGCATTATGCATTTAAACATTAGAGTCACCAGGGTTGACTGCAGTAACAGTTGAAAAGAGGCATACTGAGAAAAATGTATTTTTATTTGACAGAAGCACAGCTGTAACACAAACCCACCATAGAGACACGGAAGATCCTGGCAGAAAGAGTCTGTTTCATGAACAAATTCACAGGCTGCACAATATTTTAGTCAAGTTTATTGACCCACTGTGACACTTTATTTTTCCACACCAAAGCCATAATGACACAGAAATTAAAGTGGAAAATATTTGTGCTATCACAAAAGGTGTTAGAAATAACATGATTCTGTTATGGCTATCGCAGTTATGACACAACGTCTGAGTCATCCATTTAACCATTATGAACTAATGAGTCACCCAGCATGAAGCTGTTAAAAAGTCCTCACATCATCAGCACTATAAAAAGGTGCCAGGGAAAATGCCGGTGCAAATTCAAGGCACACTTAATTTTCCCGTCAACTTCACATAAAACATCTATTTGATAAACAGGGCAGAATTTGCATTTCTTTATTCAATTACGCAGTTCGCTGATAGATTAGAGTTTGCAAATGCAAAAAGAGAACAGGTGCACTTGGTACATGAGCTAACAAAGAGGATAGTGTGTTAGAATTTGTGTCGGCTGTCTGTAACGGCGTGTGCGTGTGTGTGTGTGTGTGTGTGCACTGGATCCTCCGGTCAGGAGTGAATGTTCAGGCCTGAAGACGCAGTTTCTCAGAGATGTTTTGGAGGCTCTCCAGGTGTGGCGGGGATGTTCTGTACAGCAGCACATGTCACAAGCCAGGTAATGAGGTCAAAGTCTTCCTCCGAGGAACGCAGAGCTTTATGGCTACAGTCGTAGAAAAAAGAATGCATGAATTGAGTACAACGTGATTTACACCTGAAAATAACACTTGAGGTTTTATCCAAGAGAGAACAAATAGGATAAGAATTGCCATATGCAGGGTTTAGCAGTTATGTTGTCTTCTTTGCAAACTAGCACTAGCTATTTCCCTGCCTTGCAAACTATAATTAGTTTGCTGGTGGTGTTAAGCTGGATTCATACACTTAGCTAACATTACAGCCAGAAACAAATATAAGGCATTTCACAACATGTCATCATGTCACCCGGCAGGTTATTTTAGCGTCACACACAAAGCATTTCATATTAGATTACACCAAAAGGAGATACGGTATGTCAGAGTCCAGCCTGCCAGCCAGATAATGTTTCCGCTTCTTTCAAGGGACCAAGATTACTTGCTGTTCAGGCAACGCATCAACAACTTTGCACATTAAGCACACAGCAAATGTGCAAAACTGCAGAGTCAGCTTTGTCTTGTATTAGTTTTGAGTAAATCTTAAAAGCTTCCACACTTGCACTGCCTTGCATCATAGAGCAAGACGAAAGAAAGAAAGGAAAAAAAAAAAAAAAACAGCCAACAGACCTTAAGCCTTGCAGTTTACGATACCATGGTCTTTTCTGGGACCCGAGGTAGATCGTGCGCACACGAACCTCCTCTTCGGGCGTCCAATATCGGGGTAAGAAGCGGTCATAGCTGGGGTTGGTGGACGTCTGATGAAGGGTCTGCTGCAATCGCCGCAAATACAAGTCATCTAGGACAGGGTCTGCCTCAGCGCAGTCGTCCTCTGAGTCTTCCTCACACAGAGCTCGCAGGAAAAGCTCTTCATCGAAGGCGCACTCGGGAGAAGACACGGCGACGTGGGGTTGCGGGGAGAGAGGGGCATCTTCAATGCTGCAGCAAAGAGTGGTACACCCACGGCTAGGTTTACTCTCAGCTGACGGGGATGAGCGCACAGATCGCTTTGGATGAAGAATCTCAGAAGTGACCCGACAGCACAAAGCCACTCCAAAATGTTAAAAGGCGGAGGTGCGACTGATGATTAATGCATGGAGGCAAATTCACTGTTTTTTGAGGATAAGGGTTAGGGTTACATAAGACTTTCCCATTTCTAAGCAGTAGAGTTGTAAGTAGTGCAGTAATAATAAGTAATAGCAGAGCCAAGCAGACATCTACATTTCTTTGCACAGACACACAGCTTGTGCCAACACCTTGGTCTATCACATCAAATGCTGTTCACTGTCACGTATGTCTATGGACAAACTGAAGCTCCAGGTGATCTGCCACCTGTGTAGTGCTCAACCCGACATACTCTCCAGAGGAGCCTGTGAATATTCTCATTCATCCAGGTCATATTTATCTCAAAGATTTTCAATCGAACGCAACCAGACTTTCCAGAGCTATATAGTAACTAGAGTTTGGCTCAGAAGGGGCCAACTGGTCCTCAGTGACCAACACGCAATGAACTGTCTAAAGCCCTATTCGCACAGGATTAATATTACCTGGGAACGTCTGGTAATTTGTAAATTACCCCCCTTGGTCTATGTTTCTTGCATTGCATTCGCACTGGATAAGCGAAGTATGTATTTTACTCGAATTTACAGGCAAGCTGTGCACGTCTGCTGATGTCAGTGGTAGTCGTCATGGCAACTGTAAACAAAATGTCAAAGCAGTAACGTGACTTCGGAACAGCGTGCAGTTGTTATTGGGGCAACGGGCCGTCATGGCGTTTGTATTGGCGTCTTTTTATGCATCTGAGCTTGCTGTTTCTGCGAATGGGTCTCCAGTCCCGAGACGGGACTATATTTGCACCTAAAATTGTGTCAAAATTGACACTTATAATTTCGCCTGCAGCCTCCATGTTTCAACCGGGAAAGAAGTAGAAAAAGGCGCGCAATAAAAACAACAAATACCCCCCAATCACTGAGATGCACATTTGCACAGGACTAGTATTATCACGGGACGTCTGAGTTTGGCGAAATATGGTAGGCAACGTGTGGTGGAATTTTTACTTTACAAATTACGGACATGGTGCATTTGCACGAAATCAAGATCACAGACATCCTCCGCGATTATTACAAATTACCAGAGGTCCCCAGGTAATACTCATCCTGTGCGAAAAGGGCATTAATTTCCAAATGAGTGTCTAGAAAGTTTTTTTTTTGCAAAATTGATTCAAGTTTCATGTCACTCCCGCCGCCAAAAAGGGACTTTAATCATGAACTTGTTTTTTCGGCAGTGCCCAACAAGTTATCAGACATCACTCAGCTACTCAGTGTAGACTGACAAAGTAGTCTGGTGCAACTCTGGCTGGGAAGAACTAATGACACAAGGCTTAAGTATCATAAAAATCTGAAAATAATTACCACTTAGATTGCAGCGGGGTACTTTCTCCTTCACCCTCAGCCCAAATCAATGAACTTGATGAGGACAGGCATGAATTAATGAACGCAGCCGTCACAAGTGGACGGAGTCACTTCCACACAAAAAACGTTAAGAACTAATCTGAAGATGGTGAAACTTGCTACACGACAAGTTTCAACAAGAGGAACAATCCACATCATGGTGATGATATTACTGAATGTGACGTGTTTCTCAAAGAGGGACATATGCGTATGTGTGCAAAAACAAATAAAAACAGAAGGGAAAATGTTAGATGATGAAGTAAAAGAACAAAATCAACTGAATACAGTCCTTTAGCAGCTTTGGTTAAGAGAGTTAGTGGCAGTGAGTGAACCCTGTGCAGTATGAGACATGTTTGCAGTACCTGGCGAGTGGACTAGCGCAGCCCCTTCCATTCTCCTCCCGGCCTTGTTTCCTCCGTAGGAGTGGCTGTGGGACGTAACCTTTGTTTTGGCGGGTTAAGGGCTGCGTGGTCTCCATCTTGAACACCTGTTCAGCTTCTGCGTCACTCCCACAACCTGGATCCACACAAATTTGGTCAATTTTAACTCTTCTGTTTATTTTACACAAGTTAAAAGAAACATAATCTAACATCAACTAAAAAGAAAAGTGCCTGTGCTAAGAATCTATGAAGGTTAAAATAAAAAGAGAGAGTCTCAGCAAGGGAGCGTAACAGAAGAACCTTCTGTGGATGACCGAGCCTTCACACAGCCAAGCCTCTAGCGAGCTTGGTGCCAAGTATTTTACCCTCTCCCATCACACACACACACTTTATCACCACAGTGAGGAACTTGCCACAATCCATCACTGACGTGCACGGAGACCGAGCACAGCAGAGTCCAGACAAATGACACATTGAGGATCAGCAGCTTCTTGAACGTTGGTGATCCGACAAAATTAAGCTGACCAAGTATAATAAAATGGCTGCATTCGGAATCGCCATTTCATGCGTTTTTTGATAAATGCATTCATGTTGGCATCTTCTTTTGCATGCTCCATCTCATTTTCTCTCTGTGGACAGGAAATGATGTCCTCCACTTGAGATAAAGTTGCAAAAAACAAAAGAGGATTCTCACTTCAGGTGTGGCGTACTGTTGACTGGAGGACTGTAAGTATACCTTCGCTGTTTGGGTGGAGGGCTCGGGAGTCCAGAGAGTCGATGCAGTCCACAGAGTTCTCCATCTTATAGTAGCTCGGTCTCATGCGCAGACATTCCTCCCTTTCTGGGTGCCAGCACTCTTTGTACCCGCTCTCCTTCACAGACACATTATTGCCCTCATCTAGAGCCTGCATTCAGGAGGTAGGGTTAATGTGGATTAAGGAAATAAAGAACTACAGCTGTGTTTAAAGCCTAGAGGAGCATCTTACCTTGGATAAGGCCAACCCCAAAAGCCCTTCAAAGGCCTTGAAGTTGAGCTGAGGACCACTGTAGAAGGCGTCTAGTTGAGCTTTGCGACCCAACCAGTAGATTGTGATCAGAACCTGAAAAAGCAGCAAAAGACACATGTGGGGTTCACAGATCTGACCAAACGCACCATTTCCTTCTCCTTCCCTGGTGGAAAGGAAAGGGTTTGTGACATTAAATAACTCACTTATAGATGTACAGTTTTGCAGATTAGGATGTAGGATTGGCATCAGGGTGAACAAGGGCAATGCAAAACAAACAAAAAACTAATGTGGTAAAATATGGCCAAATATGCAAATATATCAAAGAAAAGTTACGATGACTTATGCAACTAAAACATATAGGAGAAAAACAGGGTTAACCCAAACTGGCAACCTATCCCTGAAAGTCCAAACAAAAAAACAGCCACCAGCGTGAACTGACTAACATTTGACTGACTTTCTAAACTCCAAAGTAAAATGCTGCCGAGTGTGACAGTGTCAACTGCTATGAGAGGGGAAAGGCTGCGAAGTGACAGAGGTGCACGTCAGTCTGAGCCTGGCTGAGCCAAGTTATGTTTTGACTCAGGAGAGGAGGGTATGCTGTGAGAGAAAATGCTGAGCAGAACTGGGTCCAGAAAACTCTCAGAAACTTGTTCTCACAGGGCAAACGATAAGAAAACAAAGATGACGTTAAAATCATAGTGTTTACAGTAGATGGGGGGGGGGGGGGGGCGTTTCGCCTCAAAAACTTTTGGTCCCCATTCCAAACTCTTGAAAATGG
>JBCAUF010000001.1:11939692-11957200 GCA_038406115.1 Haemulon aurolineatum | reverse complement strand
TTACATAGTGCGGTTTCAGCCAAGGCGACCCGGCTCAGGCTGCGGCGGCAGCACCATTCATCCTATTAACCATTTTTCTACATGGCAATGAGTCTGGAAACATTATTTTAAGGTCGAAAAACTCCGCAATGCTACTTTAACCCATAAACATTGCTGGTTGCATTTCACGACAGTCCTGAATCCCTGCAGAGTTTTGTGTGAATTATGCCCGTGTAACACCCTCTACAGGGGGAACTAGAGTTGAAATGTATTTTTAGAATTTGCATCATGAGCATTTTTCAAAACATTGTTAATTCAGCAGCAGTAATTCAGCAGTAATTTTGAACTCTCTCCAGAATGCGAAGGGTTAAAGCTCCATGTCATGTACAGTGTGAGACCGAATATCCTAGTGTCAGCCTGCCTGAGGATTACCTCAACGTGCATCGAGTCAAAGGCAAGGAAGTGGGTTAGCTGGCCAATTCCAGGTCTAAAAAGCCTATGAAAGGTTCAAAAACCCACATGCACACAGAAGAACATGAAAACTCAATGCAAGAATGAACCAAAGTCAAGATTTAAATACAGAACTTTCTTTCTCTGCTTAACCCCAAATCTCACATTGTTGGTAAACCATATACTGAACACTGTCTGTAATTTACTCACTGTATCCAGCAAGGCTTCTCCTAAAAGCTCTCTCATTTCATTCTCTTCCTTTCAGGCTGTGTTGTATCCCCCGGAAATCTGCACATATTGGATGATCATGGAGCGCACAATTTACATCATTCATCAGCATTGGGATGGTGGATGAGCATGTGGTGTCTGACCTTCATGGTGCAGGTCGTAGATGTGCAGAATAAAAGTAATCTCTGGCTCTGTAGTATCGTCTATCTGTTGGAGATGGGGCTCATATTGTACTGTAGTATAGTCCTATATTGCTTCATGAGATTACCTCCAAACACACACAAGAGAAGTAAAAGTGCTAATTTGTATATACTGTCTTGTTTTCCCCTAATTATTCAGTCTGACATCGTGTTCATGAGGAATATTTTTGGATTTGTTCGGTTGGGAGACAACCGATGATCAATAAAACACTGACCTTTTTTGACCTGAAAGGATCAGATATGCAGTAAGAATCTAAGAGGGCTGGGAGCAAGCTGAAGACATAAGTCAAAAGCAATATGTCCACACAGTAACAGTTCAATTCAAACCGGGGCATTCAGGTCTTCCTTTTGTCTGAGATACTCTGCATCTCATGTGATTCCCCTTTCAAAATTCTTCCTGTTGCTTCTCACTGTAAACTATTTTATGTAAAATTGCCAGAAAATACCGGTGACCAGCTGCTCTTGGCATTGAAAAGGCAGTTTTCATTTTCAGTGAAGTATCATTTTCAAGATATATGTGTAAATAAGACCTACTGTATACAGCACGTGACGCATTAGTAGGATGGAGAGACATTTATGCAACTCAAAACACATTTAGCCCATTTTATACATTTCATTGTGATCTGTGCATATTTTTCACAGTGCCGCTCATGTGGGGGGCATGTCATCTGAATTCACATCTGAACAGGGTTATTGCATTTTTATTTATGCTAAGCACCATTAGCAAAAACCTATTTAAATATCACTAGCACCAGCACCAAAACATTACACCTTATGACATGATTGCATCCTCAATTAATAGAAGCATTCACAGAAATATTTGGGAGACATCCATTAGGTTCTTATTAGGATGTACATGTTAAGTAGAAGATCACATGAAGATAATCAGCACTCTGTGGGGATGCTGCTGAATGGTTAAACTTGTTTGATGTCACACAATTGGAGGGCGATGGGCTCTGATGTCGCCTGAGGGTGCTGAGCAGAATCCACAGTTTAGTACATCTCTAGAAAAGGCTTGAGGAAAGGCTTATTTAGGCGCCATGACACGGAGAGTGAAGTAGGAGGCAGAGGATAAAGAAGCTAATCTTGTCAGCCTAAAGCCTGCTCCTCTTTCTGAATAACACCGCAGTTTGGTATTCTTTGTCCTGGCATTTAAATGGAAATATTATGAGACTTGGGCCTGTTGAGGAACATTTCACAGCTGTCTTTGCCCTGAGAGAAAGCAGACAATTCGGCATTAAGGATTCTGCAAATGTGCTGCATGTGTTTATCTGTTCTAATGACCTTAAGAGTATGGATATTACCAGCATACTAATCACCTGTGTGTGCTGTGGTGCTGTTTTGCATTCAAATAGGCAGTCAAGCACAACATACATGAAGGGAATGTCATTTGCTTTTATTTCTTTCTCACTTCCCACCTATATCCGTATGAAATATAAAGCGGCGCAGTGGAAATGTGCAAGGAAATGCCACAGTGGACGAGGTTATAAAAATCTCCAGTGAGCCAAACCTTCCTTCATCTAGACAGAGGGGCTACAATTAGGTTTATTTGCAGTGATTAAGACATCATATGAGTGTGTTTGCCACATCTTGTGAATGACAAATATAGATACCAAAACTGTAGCTGCACAACACTGCGAGAGCATTGCATCATTCTTTTTTTCCACAGTGATAGATGCCTAAAGGACTGTTGAACCCTAATCTGTATTTTTTTTTAACTCATACATGATATTCCACAGTCATAAATAGGTTTGACTTATAAATGAAGTTGATTACATCACAATTTGTGTCTTTAAATGGTAAAAGGAACCAATTTTCAAGAACTTTCTGCCGTTACTGAAAATTCAGCATTTCAGAAACACTCACTCGTTTACCTTTTATTACATTTATGTTGCTCTATATTCTCCCTTTCCTCAGCATTTTGCACCATCACCTTGGTTACAAGGGTTGCTGCTCAAACTGCCACTTTATTACAGCAGCCACGAACAAAAGTGGCCAACCACACAAAGAAAAAAAACCACAGATCCATAAAAAAATCACTATAAAAGCAGTACCAACAGAATATTTATTAACCTCAAAGGTGTATACAGTAGCTATGGATACATGGGTTCATTTTAAGACACTGCAACATACCCTTTACAGGGCATGTATTATTCATGCATTTTAGCAGCACAATAAGCAGTTAGTAGATTTTGGACTGCCAATCATTGGCATTCTTTAAGTGGTCTCGCTGCTCATTGAGTGGGAGATACATGAGGGTGGGGTGCTCCATCACTCTTCTCCTCTTCCACTAAAAGGCTCTGACATATCTCCCTGGAGGCCTACAGCCAGCCTGGTGCTCTCTGTACACAACTTAATGGCTGCTGTCACTGCACAACTCATCCATGATAGCCCGCTCAGCAGCAACCCAATTACCAGTTTTTGGAGACAGTTTTGATATACATGTTACATTTTAACAGTGTTACACAATGAATATCACTTTTTGCTCTCAGTTGTGTTCAAACAAAGAATCAAAAATAGATGGGTATCTGTATTTCTATAAATATACAACCCCAAATCAGAAAAAATGATGAGTGTGTTAAATTGACATAAAAAAAGACATTTTTGATGTTTTGGACTCATTCTTTATTTTTAAAATAAACACTGATTTCAATTTTGATTCTTGTAAAATATTTTTAAAAAGTTTGGGACATGAAAGCTTTTACCACTTTATACTGTTACTATTTCTTTCTACAACCTAAAAGATGTTAAGACACCAAGTGATTTAATGTAATTTCGTCCCATTCTTCCTGCATACAAATCTTAAGGTTTGCAACAGGACGGGGCCTTGATTTTCACATTTTGCACATCAAAATGCACCACACATTCTCTTTTGGGGACAGGTTGAGACTGCTGACAGGCCAATCCAGCACCCATGCCTTCCTTTTCAGCAGCCATGCCTTTGTAATGTGTGCAGAATGTAGTTTTTGCGTTGTCTTCTTGAAATATACCTGGAAAAGATGTCATCCTCAAGGCAGCATATGTTGTTCAAAAATCAGCATTACTGGTGCAATCATAGAAGTGCATGTTACCTTTGCCAAGGGCACTCTGACAAATCAGAAGTTTAGTTCTTTTTTGGTAGAAATTCATGCCCAAATGGACCTCTAAAAGCTAGAGCCTGTCATAGTATGCAGTTGCGTGATCATAATACACATTTCCATTGTGTGTCGGTCCATCTCAGTCCATCTTCATGCTCAGAGAACTTGACAGCACTTTTTGACATGGTTAATGTAAGGCATCCTTTGGAGTTTTAACTGGCACTTTTGGATGTAACCTGTTGTGCTTGATAAAGGTTTGCCAAAGTAATTGCATTTGTTGGTCAAACAGGCAATTTTCAGCGCATATTTGCTCCTAAAAGACAAGGCCTTTCACAACATTATCATGCCCACATGACATTACTAGCCACGTCCCAATTTTTTTGGAGATACAGTATGTTGCAGGTCTAAATGACAGGCCAGTCTTGTCTTCTGTGTGTATTTATTTGTTTTCCCAAATACTTTTTTAAGTAAAATGTATTCATAATTCATAATATATTTCACTATATACGTCAGGAACACATCACCATTTCAAGGCACTTAACTACATACAACAATAAATTACTGTTAAACTTGACTGATGTTCAGCACTGATTCAGACCGTCTTCAGGCATACTGTATGTTTGTTGCTAGTCCAAGCTGTCATGTTCAGTTCATTACAAAACTAGCCAAGACTGTCATGAGATTATGATTATTTCTCTGGTTTACGCCGTCTTTTAAGATGCTTTTAACAAAGAAGTAACACACTACAAATCATGACTGAGCTGGGGCATTCACCAGTCACCAGTCAGTGGAGCGTCACTGCTGAAAGCTACTGATTCAATCTGTGGCAATGGTGATTTGGTAAAGTCAGTTCACTTTGATGATTTGTTAATGAGAATTTCTTCATACACCTACACAATAGCTCTAAAGGTCAGAGAAGAATCATGGTTTTGAAATACAGAAAAAGAAATTGTGCTTCAAGTCAGTGTTGACATATTCAGTGTTTGTAAAAGCGACCATCTTCCCCTAACCTTAAAGCTACCTGGAGGAGTTCATGACCACTCTTAGCACAATAGAGCAGTGTTTTGATGAGTCATATGAACACACAACCCGTGGTTATAAGAAGCACTAATGGAATACGTCGTTGTTGCAGATAATGAAAAACATTATCTCATTACATAGATAAAAACATATTTGGGTGGCTTGGTTATGTTTCTGTTGAAGTGTATTTGTTGGGGCACCCTTCTGGTGGCTTAAGGAATAAACTGCTGACCATTAAAGTGCTGTCCCTGTTCATGTCAGACTGTTGTTGTGTCAGTCTGTTGAATGTGATTACCGATTTGCTTCTCCTCTAAATTGCCGTCATCTCTCTACTATCAGCTGTCAAATAAAGGCTTAAATGTTTTTTGTTGTTGCACATTGATAGGAGTATGAGTGTTATGTCTAGGAGGCAGTGTTGACAGCACACCGTTAGTGGCTTCTCTGTCATTTTTTGTGTAGCAGGTGGCCTCTTAACTGGACAGAAATTCCAGGCTCTCTGACCAAATGAAGACACTCAAAGTCACTGACCGGTGTGAATTCAGAGCAGTGTGCTGCCGAAGTATCTGTATGCTGTACCTTCAAATAGCTGTCTTGGGAGCTGCTCTGCACTGAATCAATATCCAGTTAATTTCTGGGTATGCTCTGATCCTTCGGCAGTGGCTCATACATAGAGGGCCCCCTCTCTGGAGGAAAACTGTCGATGAGCAGACCACCTGCTAAAGCCCTGTGAACAGATCAGGGCACATGACAATGCTTTGTACATCAATGGCCAGGATGTAGTATATTATTGCACTATTTCTTTGATAAACAGCTGATCATTTTAGTGAGTTCCAGGATTAGTTTTTCCATCTGTTGGGCAGACATTGTAGAGTGTCATCCTTGAGGTGAGATATAAACTACCCTTACTGTAGCGCAGACTGAGATCATCATCACCCTTTTGTGAGAAGTGATGCAGTTACCTTCTGTAAAGTACAAAAGGGTAGAATACTTAATAATGACAGCCTGTATGTGCCACATTCAACCCCAGTGTATGTGAATCATCTTCATACCCATCCATTTTCAGTGAAAAGATTCAACTTCTTTCAAAAGACTTGTCTGCGAGGAACCACTCAAGCAATTAAGTGTCCTTCACCATAATTAACCAGTGAATTCCATTATTTCCGTCTTCACTGTCTGATTCACAGCAGCAATGTAATAATTGCTTTCCATAAGCTTGAAGAACATAGGTGCATCTGAAGGTCTTGAAGGGCAACAACCCAGCCAAACAAACTGAGTTGGTTTACTGTCACAGACATCTAAAATGGATAATCTTTTGAAATGATGTATATTGAATCTGTCAGTCAAACATCTTGGTGGATATTGTTGTTTCTCTGTAGCTCTGTTGCTTGAAGTTCTTACCTTTTAGATCTCATACCTTTATCTTGTCAGTCGAAGTTAAATTTGCAGAATGGCACAGTAACAAACTTTGCGTAGTCTCACCAACACAATTAGACATCTTATGAGAGTAATAAGTGAGTAAAAACAGTTCAGTTCAATGTTGGAAATGATAAAACAGCATTTTGTCACACTCTGTATTGGGAACATAATTGATGTATTGATTGTATCCTGAGGCTGCAGCAGCGATGAGTCTGAGAATATCTTTTCATTTCTGAATTAAAGCAAAATATTTAAAGATTTAATTGAAGGACCAGTTTATTTAATGAATTTCCCCTTGGGGATAAATAAAGTATTGCACATTCGTATTCGTAGTTTGTATTATTTAGGGGATCTGTTTGTAGAAATTGAATGTTAATATTCATGAGTCTGGTTTTGTTCGTGTATAATTACCTAAAAATAAGGATTACTGTGTCTGCTTTATCTTAGAATGAGCCCTGTATGTTTACAGATGGAACAGACCCTCTTCCGTAGAGACTGTCATGTAGCACCGCCAAATGCTGCCAAATACTACACACTGATCCGTAAAATTCACAAATTGAATATACGTATGCCAAAATGTTGAGTGTCATGATTGAGTTACTTTGCTCTACTTCAATATTGAAAAAAGTACTCGTGGTAAGATTTTGGAATAATCTTTCATTACTTTTATCTTCATATTGCTGAGCCTTTTACTAAATTAAATTAAATAAGTATCAAATATCTTCTAGTTTCTGTTCCACTCATTATTTACTATTTATATATGTGTATATAATTAAGCTTACACAGAGATATAGATATACACATATGGAATGATAGACACCATACAAAAGAAATAGAAAGTGCAAAAACAACTACAACAAGAGAATAAAACAAAATGATCGCATTTTATGCATCCTAACAAATATATTGTAGTTACAATTAAATTCACAATTTTGCTATTGCATTATTTTGAATTCTTAACTTCAACAGACAAAGCAGTTGTACTGTATAAAGTCTGAAAATGTCATGACAACAGATGATGTTTGTGGATAAGATGTCATTCAATATTTGTGGATTTCCATCATTGTAGAAGAAAATACTGCGGCATCGAAGTGATTCTGTTGGAGAGAGTTTTTTTTTTTGATTGATAAGCCTTAAACTAAATGCATGGTGCGGCAGAGGCTAATGGGGTGAAGCAGGAAAAAAGCAGGATGGGGAGAACGAGCAATAGAAAATGATGAATCTCGGCCAGCTGTTTGCCAAGACAGGAGGTTTCTGGAACTGTTGCTGATATGAAGTCGGCTTGGATGTCATCCAGGAGAGCTGAGTGTTATTTATGACAACAGCAGGAATCACTCGCTCATCATCAAGTAGAGGAGAGTCTTTGCGAGCCAACAGCAGAATTAACTGAAGGCAAAGAGTTCAGGGAATATACGTGGCTGCAGCCAACCCCATTAATTACACTGGTTTTGTCATACACTGTATCCACTTAAGCAGTGTATGGTAATGTCAAACTCACTGTCCTAGTATGTGAATGATTGTGTGCATATACTGGTGGGAGTTGATAACAAATATTTTGTGGAGGTATATTTTCAAATTGTAGTTCCTGTGTTTATCTAGAAGAAAAAAGCAACTCATTAATATTGTTTGTCTCACACACTGACTTTGATGTATTTTCAAATATGCATTCAACTCCAACAAAAGAGATATTCCTCAGGAAAGTGTTTCACAGTTAGAAAAAGCTATATACAGTTTCGTGGAAGTTAGGCAAAAATGCTGTTTTTTGAAAAAAAAAATTTCTATACGTACCTTGTCATTAATTGAATTCATCGATTATGTCAATAATCAAAAGCACCACAAACTGTAGCCTCCAAATTAATCCTAAAGTTCAATCAACACCTCTCTGAAAATCGTTTACTTGGTGAAGATATTTAGTATTACAGCAACAGTCATGATGTGATCCATAAATGAATCACCAACATCTTTATCGTCTTTGTGACCTAACAGCAGTGTTCCACATGTACAATTCAAAAATAATGTGCTTTTTACAAATAAAATAAAAATAATAAATTCTGCATAGGAGCTGATCATTTCCACTGGCACAGTCGGCCTGTCAGGTGTTTAATGTTCCCAGTCACTGTGGGTCTTAATGAGAAGGGCTTGTGTTGCAGGGAACAGTTCATCCCCCCTGAAAAAAAAAAGAATCTGTCATTGTCTACTCACTCTGTGTCAGTGAAAAGAAAGCAGTTCTTACAGTACAGCTTAATCACAGTTCTCTGCCAGTGCTGCCAGATTTCCTCTTGGATTCAACCAGAATTGCTTGAGTATTAGCTGATCCACAGTCATAACTCCTCTTGCCTGTTGAGAGCACATTACTATCAGCCAAACAATAGGTCCGTTATGCTTTAAGGCAAGTGTGTTAAAAGAATGTGCACAAAAATTCAGCCAAAATAAAGTCGATGTTGGGATCACTGCACTGCACATCAGTGCATTTTTATGAAGTTGTCTCTTAGGAGTAAAGAAGAAATATTAGATTTGCTCTCTGCTGCCTAGCAAACTAAATTACTGCCTTAATTTATAGCCTGCCACAATGTCAAATATTATACAGGATATAGGAGAGGACAGTACAGAACATGCTGTCAGATAAATACTAGCCTTTCTCTCCTTGCTTGGAAAGAGTTTAGATTCATTCTAGATTCATTTGCAGAATTTATGTGAATGAAACACTCAGCAGGCAGCAGAGAGTAGCACCTACTGAGGATAACGACCTCTACATAACTTAACATTAGTTAGAGTTAGGTCTCTATTAGATGGGTCTTGTGGCAACTAAGTTATTTGAAATTTTGTCCTTCCCTATTTGTGAAACCAAAAGCTCAGCACTACCTCTGTTTACCACAGAAATAAATACATTAGAGTAACTTTTCTATTTGCACCACTGTTTGTTTATGTGTGTCCTGGCCCAAAGTAGACTTGATGGTGACTACAGATAGCTGTGCTGACATACTAAACATTAAGCACCAAACAAATTGGATTAGCTGTCTAGTGAATGATGCTTCCTGTTGATGGTCCCGGAGATTTATGAGTCTGTTGTCCTCTGTTAAGGTCCTGTAACACAATCCTGACTAATACAAATACACTTGGGACTTTTTCCAGCAAGTGTTCTCTTATTTTGCACCATTAGTTTTTTTTCTGTTTGGAAAGTAGTCGCTGCCTCGTGATATGTTCGGCGGTGAGGGAGATAATTGTCTTGGCAGAGAGAGAGGACACATTTAATCCACCTCCTCAGTTTTCCTGCATGTTTACATTTCTCACCAGACCACAGGGAGGCTTTGCAGCAGAGGTGTAGGTTTAATGCAACTCTTGATTTTTTTTTGCGGCATTTTTACATGTACACTTTTTTTAATGTACGAAGCAACATTAGGTAGATCGGCTTTGGGGGATTTTAGTTACTTATAGTACCACAATGGATTTCACTTGCATTGCTGTAAAACTTTTATCTGTCCTTTTTTAGGTTATTTTAATTGCTTACACAAGCAACCTCAGCATTAACGGCCATGGCATAATCTTGTCCTTAAGTTTAGCTTCTTCAGCAAAAGTTGCTGCATATTACCCAATGCAGATTTCCTGGAAGCTAAACTTCAGTGTTGACCTGTAATAATACTGTTTTAACAAGAATTCCCCAAGAGCGGGCAATTTATTATGCCCCTTGTTATACTTTTGCTATTACACCTCCAAAGTAGACAATCACGCCCTCTCTTTTCAACCTGCGAACAAAGATAACTCAGTTACCTCACGTGCGTGTGCTCCACTGTGAAAGGTTGGGGTATTCAAACAGCATAGCACAGCATGCTCTGCAGCTCCTGTGGCCGTTTTTGGGTGCCTTGTCCTTTTAAGTCTAATTTGAAGGTCTTTTGCCACAAATTTGGTACTCTTGCCTCAGGAAATTTATTGCTTTGTAATTGCAGTGGAGCTGTTGACCGTTTTTATTTTTGTTCTGTTTTACAAAGAATCAAATGACCTTTTTGGTATTTTACAAACAGCAATTTGATGTCTGGATTAAGAGAGGATAATCAAGAAATGAAGAAATCTAGGTACAGTCTGATATTGAGGATTAAAATGAAAACAATATTTACATGGTCTGCTAGTTGTTACCCTGTGAGGCTACTCTTTATTTCAATTGCATGTAACTGAATCAATTTTGCTGTTTAACTGCCCAAACATCTTTAAGATCTCAAAGTGATGCATTTGAAGTTCAAGGCAGGGTTCTTGCCTCCCCTGTAGCATCTGTAAAGGTCAGTGAAATCTCCAGAGTTGTGGGGCTGATCTAACGCATTACTTTTTTTTTCATTCTAAGCTTCACAGAGTAAGAAAGGCCAACCTTGTCATCAAGAAGGAGATACAAGAATGGAACCTCTCAGGTGAGACTAAATAAAGAGCTGGAGATGGCAAGAGGCTGATATGTGCGAGTACTGCCCCCAGTGAAGATGAGTTGACACAATCTGCAGTTTATGGTTGAATTTCATTTAATTCCTTGTAGTCTTTGGCCATTGAAGATTATTGTGATGTGTAAATAAACATAGACAAATCCAGCAACAGAAAGACATTTTGAAGACTGACCTAAATCAGTCTTAATCAAGTATGAAAATAATCTGGATTGCTTTATGGAAAATAAAAATAATCATTGGCTGCAGACCTATGCAGAAGTATCATGATACTCTTATATCTTGGCAAACCTCCATAGGGAGGACCTTGGACTGGGTGATTTTTTTTTAATGTGAAAAGTTTGGACAAATGTCACAGTTTTGAAATGAAAAACCATTTCAGCAGTGCCAGTGGCATAATATTTGCTCCCACAGAGTACCCAGTACCTTGGAGAGCAGTTTTAGTGAGATGACAGAAAGAACAAAGAGCAGCACAAACAAGATCCGACCAGCCCTTAAGGCCCTGTTGCCTTTTTCAAAAAAAAAATATAAAAGGGAAGCATTATAAGGTATATGCTCAACAATAAAACTGTGATGTTTTGCATATTTATGTGTTGTTTCAGATACGGGCCTAGATAAAGTTGAGAGGAAGAAAGAAAGTTATTCATTTCAAGGAATGGTGATCCTAAGAGACAGCCGAATGTTAAAGGACAGAGAGACAAACCTGACAGAGAAGATGAAGATTCTTAGGAGGACGCTCCAAAGACTTCTTTTCCCAGAATGGTTAGGGACAGGGTGACAGTGCCTTAAAGAGTAAAAGGAAAGGACTATGAAGTCTGACTGGAAGAATAAAAGATGAGGTGAAGTTAAAAAAAGCCCTACTTATCATGACAATGACAGCTGTAACATTTCACCACAGCTGTCATCATCAGTATTTCATTGACTGTAGCGAAAAGCTTTCTTTAAAAAAAAGAAAGAATTCAAGACTACAGCATTAGACACAGAATAGTGATCTCCAGGGATGCAAAAACCTTTGGAAGCGTTTCTCTGTGTTTCAGTGTCTGTCTGGCACTGCAGCCATGCCAGTTGCAAAACTGTCTACCACATTTCATGGCAAATCAACCAAACTTGCATAGATAATTCACTAAAAAGCAAATGTGAACTCATGGTGGATCTAGAGGAGGAGTCAGCAGGGTTTATCCTCAGGAGACAATGAATGGTTAAGAGAAATCTGTGCTGCTAGTGAAAGTGTTTACCTTCAGTTGTAACAATGGTCCTGAACAAATCGTTGCTTCTCCTAATTGCGATTGTGTTGTTGCTTGTAGCCTGTAGCTATAAGTAATGAAACACGTGTCCATGTTGAAAGTTTCCTCACTGGGTTTCAGTAATTGCACACTGCAATGTATTCTCAACAATAGGCTGCTGCAGACTCATATATGTCCATTGCTCTTGGAGAGATGGTACTGTAGGTACGGTCTGTGGAAGAAATTGTGTTTTGTAGCATTTGCCACCAAGAAAAGACACAAAAAAATGGATAGTAAGCTGTTTTTTGTGACAAGCATGGACAATGATGTGCTGTCAAAGGCAAACGGGGACACTGAGATGGAGAGCTGATAAATATGAAGGTCTGGATTTGAGTCCGTCTAAATTCCTCAGAGATTTAACCAGGGTGATGTGGGACTTTTGGCATTCTGGGAGACAAATCAAACACTGACGCATCAACTGAACCTGACACAATCTTCTCGTCTTACACAGAAACTTGCACAGACCAACTGCATTAATACTGGGAGATGAATCAAAAGGACGGGATTCCCCTAGCAAGTTATTACCAGAAGTTGCCTCAGACCTTTCCAAACTGTACCCTCACACTAGAGCTGTATTTGAAGAGAGAATATAACAGACTCTGCTTTTGCCTACCTTGTTGCTTCCTCTGAGAGAAGTTTCACCTCCCTCAGGCACCTGCCCACCTGGTTATGCAGAGCAACCCAAAAGACACTTCCACACCTGAGTCATTCATTTCCAGGGAGATATAGTTTACCAAGCTATCACTGCATCCTGAGATTGTAACTTTGATCAGTGTCACCCCCGAGCGTGCCATTAATGAGGGGAGTCGTGCGGACATAAACAGAGTCATCATATTCATCACCTCAAGTGTTGAAGTGATGAATATGAATTGCATCTTGCAGAAGGCTTGTGCATCTTCTGCTGCAACTCCTGGACAGAGTGGGCTGTGCACAACAAATGTAGCTTTAGTAGTCTTCCCTGTCTCAACTCAGGATCTCAATAAAGCCCAAAGTGTATAAACTGCAGCTTAAAGATTTGGCACCAAGGACCATATCTCAAGCTGACACATTCCCCTTCATCCATTATTAAAACACATAAATAAATGTACAGACAGAAAATCATTTTATGATGAATAACTGCAGTTGAGCTCTGTCGCAGTTATGTACATATACACTGTGCAAGAATACACCCCACAGAGTCCATAAAACCTGCCATTTTGGTGTACATTCATTTGTCTGTGCAGCAAGTCACCGGGAATAAATTACTGTACTTTATTCATGTTTACGTGTTGTCGGTGCATACAATTGCTGCAGATGAACGTCTTATCATATAATATGATGCTTGAAGAACAAAATACAAATTGATGCAATACTTTTCAGATTCTGGAAAAAAACAACTTTGAATGATCAAAGGAGGATTTGAAGGAACCAGCATTGTACTTCAAATGTACTTTGTACTTGTAGGTCACTGACTTACATAACAAAGTAGACCAAACTAAATTAGGAGTCGCTTAGTCTTATTTAATCGGGCAATAAGAAATATTTTCTGGCCTCTAGGGGGCAGCAGAAGCAAGCTTTAAACACAACACTGACATATTATCATGCTGTAATACTGATATAGCAAACTTGTTCACGAAAAGTTGCAGATTTACACATCAAACAAGCTCAGAGCAACATTAGCATTACTTTGTGAGAACAAGAGCAATATTCAGTTTCCCTTCAGCTCCCTGTTTAGTCACCAGTAAATATCTGACCTCTTTAGCTCTGTAGCTGCTAAATTCTGCACTGTGTTCACTAGCTTGTTGCCAACTGTCTGTCTGTGGTTTGGACCAGGTAGTGGGCAATAATTTCTTCAAGCTTTTTTTACTGAAAACAGCTGCTCCCAGCGGCTGAAAACAAGGTTGATGAGAGCGATGAGAATGAATTGAAACAGGAAAGTTCTGGGCCATAAAACCACTTATAGTCATTTAATATTCATGCACAATACAAATGTTTACTTCATAATTTCTTTTCAGGAATGCTGTGTTTATGACTTAGTGATCAGTAATGCAATAAGGTGCCTAAATTAAGAAACAAATTTTTCTTTTCTGTCACAAAGACAGTGGAGACTCTGTTGCTTGGCCTATGAATTCTAATGCTGTACTTTAGAAGTAAAGGTCACAGGCTTATAGGGGTCCTGTTAAGTGCTACTCTGTGCTTATGTGTGTGCATGTGTGTGCGCACGCGCGCTTGTCTGTGCCTGTTTAAGATAATTTCCTCTCTGACCATTTTGATCAATCTAATCTTCTGACTTAACTAGTTTTGTGAAAGTGAGAAATTGTCAAAACTGAATAAAATCTTTTCTTTCTCTTGATCAAACAGAAAGCAGTGCAATCTCACATTTAAAACCAATGCAACTTTTATGCCTTGAGGCGCAGAGTGTGTTGTTAGTCTTGCATGCCTCCATCTCAATTGGTCAAGATTTCAACCCCAAAAACTTGTCACTCATCTTGATGAGCTGTCGTCTCTGAAACGGCATCTATCCTGAGGTGGCTGGCATCTATAAGGCTCACATCAGGTGTTTGAGAAGCAAGTAAATTGTCTGTGTTCACCTCTTCACAGGCAATTTGTGATAAAGCAGCATTCCTAGTGCTTACCTTTTTCTTTTGCACAGGTTGTCTGCTGCATGTTTAGCATGTAGTTAGCTCTTTAATAGTGTATTTATAACTGCCAACTCACAACTTTTCATCGAGATGCACAAGATGTAGGCTCAGAAACCACAACTGCCCACCAATTTGAGGACAAAACTTCCATCTTTTACTATCCGCCAATTTATCCCTACAGGCAAGGCCACCGGGAGTACTGGGAGATTTCCCCTTTGGGCCGGTGGGTCAGTCGGCCAGTATGGCTGGAAGAAAAAAAAAAGACTTTGAGCTCAGAAATTCCGACATTTGTGTACAACTTGAATGCAGAGTCAGAATTTTATTTGATTAATTGACTGCTGTGATCATCCCTCCTCTCTACACTAATGTTTAGGTGAAACCCTTGTAGAGTGACTTCACTGTATATTAAACAAAACCCTCAGTCTTCGTTCCATGGAAAAATTGTCAAGTTGCTAAAAAACGTTAAGATGAAGCAGATACGAGACTTCAGATGACTGACATACCCAAGTACATTTTGTAATATCCTAAATTTATGGTCGTTTTAGTAAGACGTTCCCTTTTTGTCTTTCTACTCAGTGTTGCTAAACTGTGACAGAGATATCCTTTCTGCTAGTTGCATGTAGATGTCTTCACAGGACTAAACGGAGGCAATAAACCTTCACGCATCTAACAGAAATATGTTTCCAGTCCTGTTCTGCCATCCCCGTGTTAAGACTTCACCCTGCAGTGATGTGCACACATAGGGCCCAAGGACTGCTTGAGCCCCTGCCCTCTTTGCCTCGTACTAAAAAGTGCCCTTTGTGTGTGTGTGTGTGTGTGTGTTGTGTTGTGTTTTTTTAATACACCACCAGCTCCGTGGTCACTGGAGCTGATCGCTGCCACTCTCAATGAGAGTATTTCCGGGCACGTCGCGGCACATCTCAGCAGCGTGAATACAGCTGGCTCGCTGCCTTGACGCCGGGCAGAGGACGGAGCAAAACCGCGGCGCAGCTGTTCCGCGACGCTGACGGACCCGGTGGAAATCCCAGAGCCAAGAGAGAGAGAAGCCGCTGCCATGGATAACTGATGAGACGTGACAGTGGAGTGACTCGAACCTCTGTGAGTTATAAAGCAATTAGCATAACTTCCACGGGGGCAAACAAGTCGCCTTCCACTTATTCAGCGTGCTCAAATATGAGTCATATTTCGGCGAAGCGCCCATTTGTGCTTGTTAAGCTAAAGAGTTCAGATGTTTGCTCATTTTGCCATTTACAGGTTATCAGTTTTCTACTTAAAAATATTTACTAGTTACATTTGCATCAGATGATGAAACACTGACTCATGGCCTTTTCTTCTGCACATCATTCATCACTCTTCTTCTGTGTCAAAACTTGGCATCTGTTTTTACAAATCAAATGTAGGAAAAACACAGACACAACCAGAACAAAACATTATACAGCTTCTATGCTTGTCCCAATCTGTTAACTCATAGTCTTTCTGTCCTTTCCCATTGTGGTCCTGGAGGAGGGGTGACCTCCGTGAGCATGGTTTCATCTAAATTGGTTAGGCAAAATGATGGACACTGCCTGGAGTCAATAGCCTCAAGCAGACCTGGGGAGCAAAATGCAGTTCACCTCAGCTCCACACCCACAGACATGTATTTTAAAAAAATTCTAACTTGTGGTCTTTAGGCCAAATCAACGCTGACTCAAGTGACATCAGTCCAGACAATTTATCAGACTTTGTGCAGCTCCACTTGCAGCCACAGAAAACTTCATACACCTGTTCTCACAAAGCAGTGGTACAAGTCCTGTAAACAAACTTTTATGTGTAAAACTGGGGTACGTCAGCAATTTAGTATTGCACTTCAGAAAGGTTGGGCAACTTTCTGCATGCATATGCAAGGCAGATTCATAAATGGTCAAATATTCAGATATTCAGTATGGATCTATGGATCCAACTATGCCTCCTATTTTCCCATGAAACCCTTGTAGAGGGACTTACCTGGACACTGCATAAAAAAATTGATTATAACGTTTGTGTGTACGCAAGTGTGTTCACAGGACTAGACGCAGACAATAAAGCTACACACATCTGTCAAAACAAAGATAACCGTCTTGAATTTGCTAACTTAGACTGCTGAAGCCTCTTATAAGTCCTGGCTGAATTTTTAATGCATTTTTTGACTCCAGATTTGACGCAGAGATCTTGTGAGCATCAAATCACGTTACACAAAAATGCACATCACACAGTGAAAAGTACCTCAAGAAGTGGAGCACATTAAATCAAGTCCCTTGTAATATCTAACATCTTGGGCAACCGAACATTAGCTCATATATTGAGCCACTAATTTTTATGTTCTGATGATTACTTTTTATCCCCAGCCACACTCCCTGTACGTCATCATACCCTATTTACAATAAGATTCAGATCCCTAATTACTAAGCCTTAGGACATCATTAATTAGCTCAAAACAATTTTAATATCAGGAAAACAACCACCTGAAACTACTTTGAATTATGTATGATTCATACAAATGTCTCACACTGCAAGGATTTGAATAAATTATCATGGCTTAAATGATATCAGAGAAAATGAAGTGTTCCGTTAAGGATCAGAGGAAGCAAACTTGTGCTGACATCATGGCATGTTAAACTGTCACATTTAATTTGTAGAACTGTGTAAATACAAAGCATATGCAGGGAAAACAATTTGTATTATGTGCTTCCTATTCTGAAAACACTCTTTAGGTAGTTTTATGTCTGTCTTTTTTTTGGTCTGTTTTTGTTTTGTTTTGTTTTGTTTTTTTGACCTGGAGTCTATAATAAAGAGAA
>JBCAUF010000001.1:11873338-11907483 GCA_038406115.1 Haemulon aurolineatum | reverse complement strand
AAGAAAATGTAAAGCCTTATTTAGAATTAGGCTATTATTGATGTAAATGCAGCCGTTCAAGGCGCACAATTGATATATTACGTATTGACGGTATTGCAAAATCCATGTCGTGCCGCAATGTCACACCGGTGATGACTATGACACCGGTCTACCGCCCACCCCTAGTATATGGCCTCGGCCTCTATTTTTAGGACTCAGAAAAGGATCTTAATTGAAATACAGTCCGCATGTTACATACTCAGTGACTATGTTGAAACAGTCTTGGTTCTGATAGTGTGTGGGTGCTTTTGTGCTGTCTTATGGCATACAATAGAGGAGGTTCAGTGAAGGTTCACTTCAGGAGATTCAGCGATAAAGAAAAGGAGGGCTTTGTGCTCTCTGTAAGCTGCCCGTGCAGAGTTATGTGTTGCTCCTGCTTCTCTCATTCCTAATAAATGAGCTGTAAGTCGTGTGCACTTGATCACCATAACATTTGCAAAAGGGGACAAGAGGAAAGCCCTTAATATTCTGTGGCAGCACAGCGCAGTGGTTGGCCAAACTGTGCAATTGGGGGAACTAGTATTCAAGTTCAGCAATCGCATGTCAACAGCTTCACAGAAGGCTTAACAAGAGAGCTCCAAGCTGCACGACTGCATTTCTCAAGTGAATAGTTGATCATGGCTCACCAAGTTATAAGACAATAGAAATCCCCCGTGCCAACCATGCAGCGCTCCAGTATAGAGATTTGTTGTTAATTGTTTTCAAAGAGCTGCAAGTTAGCCAGAACACGACCTGCCAGGAAAGCATGTTGTTCAAGTTATAAATTAGGAAATTTATACCGATTACATGAGTTCACGACCCAGTTTAGTGTGATCTCGTTTGCGGCTTTGAGGTGGAGAGACTAATTGGAGATCTTTATTATTTTTATGTTAATGCAAAAATGTAGAGGGCTGATCTTAACCCCGGGTCACATTTCTGGGCTTTAATTATAACATTAAATAATAGGCTTTGCAGTGAAATGCCATGGGGGATATAATGACACTCCCGCATGTGTCAGGGGTCTGCCCTTTGCTCCTTTACCCTGTGCTGCCTCATTTCCTCTTTACTTCAGTTTAAGCATTGTAGCCCTTTTCATTCAGTGATCTGTGAGAGCCAGTGTTTTCCTGATATTAATTGCGTTTATGATGATTGATTCCTGCAAAAATGCACATTAGAACTTTGGCGATACAACGTTGGGAGAAAGGATGGCAAAAGAGGTTTTGCAACTGAGATATTAGAAATGTTTAAAAATGCTTCTTTGCTGCAAAAAAAATAATATTTGCTTGAAAAATGTGTACACTATTTCATTACAGTGGCTTAAAATGCTGAGGATCTGTATAACTAGATGTATTTTGCATGTGTGATTGCACCACGTATTGTATTTTTTGACAAAATTGGCTTGCAATGAAGCATGTTGGACGTACGGCTTGCCAAGTGCTTCAGAACGACATCAGAATTCATTTGGAACTAAAGAAGTACAGCGGAGGTGAACCAACAGATCATTTAAATCACCTTTCCTTGGAGCTGATGAGAGTGTAGAGCAGTCTTGCACGAAAATATATCTAGGCTCACTGGGCTCACACCACTCACTTGAATTGGGCCACATAGTGCATCTCCAGGGAACCTCGCTGTCATGACAAATGTGACAAGCTCATATAACCTTAATGTCAGAGGAGGCCCCGTTTGAAGTCTTGCCGTCGTGAGAATGTTGATGAGGCTTGAGAAAGAATATCTTCAGCCTTCATGGTTTCAGTTTCATTACTATTTCAAGGCCTGTTGGAAAGGGGGTGCAAGCATTTTTGGGAAGGCTTATTGAGATCGAGCGGTTGACAAGCTTATCTCTGGTGTTTACATCTTTTGGACCCTTGAATTTCTTCATGTGTCAAATGTAACATCTGCCATTGTGATGCTTCTTGGCACATCCTTGGCTCCTGGAGGGTGCTAGAATCTGAAAAGAAGCCAGCCTCATCCCCTGCTCCCAGAAACCCCGCTGTTTCCTGTCCCCTGTGTAAGCTGCCGGTAAATGAGTGGGCTGGTCATCTCACACCCCGGGGCTCTACCTCGGGGCTCTTCAGACCACCAGCTGTTGTGTTTAGGACTGAGTCATGCACCAGTTAGCATGGTGAATCCAGAGCACAAGTGCAAGGCTTTAACCTCACCGTATGTCTCCTCCTTTTCCCTCCTCGCCTCTAATATTAAGCAAGAGAGACGAACTGCACTGAAAAATGGAAGTAGTAACAGTGGTATAAAAGTTTCTACCGCACATGTTGAATGCAAGGGTCAACTTTTTGTGAACTGTTCATCTTAGGGATGTCAATGATTGATCACCATCACGATTTGATTGATCAAAAACATATGCCCAGACTTAGCCGCATGACAGAAATTGGGCATCCCGGGACATTAGTTCCCTTCACACGGGGATTTTCAGCTGCTGGACATTCACCCAACCTCCATGCAGTTGGAATAACAGCACCATGCTTTTAATGAAAGCTGAGAAGTTACAGGGTGTAATGGTATTGAAATGATGTGAAGCAGTTTTATAATACCGGTACATAAAGCAGATAACTCATGAAATCACTGGTATGTACTCTTTGTACATTTATAATACTGTTTAAATTTGTACATCCTTCATTCATGTGGCTGGCAGTTACAGGACCAGTGTGTAGGATTTGATGACATCTGGCTACTTTCCAGAAAGTAGGTTGGCTGCGACAAAAGAGAAAGATCCTCTCTTGAGCCAGTGTTTGATTTGCCTGTTCTGGGCTACTGTAGAAACATGGCGGTGCAACCTGGCAGACTCTGTGGAAGATGACCTGCTTTGTCTGTAAACATAAAGGGCATTCTATGACACAAATGAAAACATACCTGTGAATATTATATTCAGCTGCTTCTGGTAAATACCACTAAATACTACACATTGGACCTTTAATAAGGCATATGAAAGCCAAGCAGAGGGGAGAAGGTGACGGCTTTTGTCAGTGTTGAAGTCAGAGTGCTAGGTTGTGGATATTTCCAGTCACAGCACGGCTCAAGGTGTCACTTACTTTGACATGCTGCATGTTTCATCAGTTCATTGTGGCTACTTTCCTTTTAATAGTTCCTTCCTGCCAAATTATCCACAATGATTCATCACATCTTTATTTACAGTGAAGAGACTGTGCATGTGACTAACCTCTGACCATGCCAATACGCTCACATTCTGAAATAAATCTTTAGTCTGCTACAAGGAGATGAAGACAGTCAGTGTTATTTTTCTACTTCAGTCAGAAATTCAGAGGCTCACATCTCATCATTCATACAAGAATGAGTAAGGCACTAAGAGCCGTGTACTTTTAGTCTCATCTAATTTATGTCCTGCAGAAAAGCATTACACATTATGAATTATGTTTAATCAGTTTGGCCATTTGTTGACTAGCGGCAGGAAAAGCAGCAGCAGCAGGGTCAGCAGTTTCAAGTGATTGCATTATTTTGCTTTACTCAATACATGATTTTTTAATGTTTGATTCTAATATCTAATTTGTGTCATGCTTAAATGATGAAAAACAACTTAAGTTAAAAATGAAATACTTAGCAATTACATGATTCCTAGTACAGTGAAATAATCTTGAACCAAACTCCTACATACAGTAAGATATATTTTCTGTATTAAAAAATATTTGCGGGGTAAAAGGAGGGTAAAAAATAACATCCAACCAGCCGGGGATTCCTCATGAGGCTGTGTGTAACACCTCTTCCCATGGGTGTGATTCTGAATTTCATATGCCATTATGTTCTTATTTCCACATACAGGGTTCACCCCAGACTATGATGTAAATTCTGTTTGGAAAATTGGTCACAGGTATTACCTATGACAGGGGCATGAAGCTATACAGTATATTGGAGGACTGCTTTTAATAGCCTACATGCATGACTGCAGCTAGTGACCATCAGCTCCACCGAAGCGCTCAACTTGTACGATGGCTTACCTTTGACATTTACCACAAGAGTCTCCAACCTGGTGGCATGCATATTGGTTTCAGATACTTGGTGTACAGTCAAGGAACAGCAAAAATGCTCACCAAAGCATTTATGCGTATGAAATGGGGTTAAAATTAGTGAAAGTGCCGAATTAATGTGTCAGATGGGATGAAAACCATGATTTATAAAAAGCTCAATTTGAGTTCTCCAAACTGTAGATCAGAGGGAGGGAGTGCAGCAGGTCTCATGCTCTTTGGATTTCAAAGAGTATTTGAAGTTGCATGACTACAATTAATGAAAAACCTGATATTCACTACCTGGGATGCGACTTAAACTTCAGACATATGGCTCAAAGGGACATTTTGGTAGCTATGTATTGAGGCTTAATGCTGCATTCTTGTCAGATTGGAGTAATAATCAGTTCCATTTGTGTCAATATCCAAGTTGTGACTGAGAAACAGCCCCCCCACGACCCTGTCCCAAACAAACCAACCAAATTTAGTGGATAAAATGCTGGGTTGTCAATGCACAGTTTCTTTTTAAATACTTACATAATCAATGCTGCAATCATATAACTGTTGCGTTGTTTGATGACATGAATGCTTGCATTGCGTAAACATTTGAATCTTCCAGATCTCTACCATGCCCCCCATGACGTGAACACAGCAGAGGAATTATTTCCCACTTCTGCTGGATTCCCTGCAATGTCCTCAGTTATTTATTGTGTTGGAAAAACTATTTCCTACTCATTGTGCATGTCAATGGTGTGGTATTTCGATGATGTATAATAATCTTTTCCTTTCAAACATCTTTGAGCCGTGGTCTCAGGTTCATGCCTACAATTTGAGATATTGCCTCTTCATATTTCCAGCTCCGTAATAGCTTCTCATTTAGTCCAACTGGCATTTTGGTACAGAACCTGGCTGGTGCAATTCTGTCATTGTGCAAAATGGAATGCCTCCAGCACTTATCATCTCTGGGGAAATTCAGCAAAAGATGTTTAGAGGAAAATATGGGGGGGAATGGCGAAACAACTATTTTTGCCCTTTGGGATTGGGATTTCAACCCAAACCAAACATACTCTATGTATTGTGTATCCCCTGCAACAATATGTAGGCACACAGTATAAATACCGCTTTGATTAAAGACATACTGTACTGAACACAATGTAATTAACACTTAGTAGAATTAATCTTCTTAACATCTACCTGACATGCTGTCTGTATTCACTAATGGAAGCCAGAGTTGATAATTGTGAACAAAACGGTCTGCAAATTGTCTTGCGGTGTATGCATGCACAAGAGTTTTTATTTACACTTATACTGCTGTCAAGTTTCAAGCACACAAGCCGTTCATCAGACTAAATGGAGGGCAGAGTTGACATCAGATCGACAAGTGCGCCATAAACTTATGAACGTGAAGAAATGTCTGATTTTATTCAGGGCATTAAGTCTTACCTCGCTGCTTCAGGCCAAACTGTGAACCATATATTTATCTTTCCATTACTGTCACTCAATTCTCCAACTCCGGAAGTTATTGGAAAGTTAGAAAATCTTTTAGCAGTCTCCAAGTGTGGTAACATATGGTCGGAGCGATTGTGGGAATTATCTGTGTCATCTTCTTTGGACATATTCAATTTGGGTCTGTAGCCCCAGTGGAAATAGTTGAAAGTGGGTGATTTGGGTGATGGAGAGGAGATCCAGATGGCAGAGCAGCGGTAAGATCAATCGAGCTTGATGCATTTTTCCCACTTCAACATGCAGACAGATGTGATTTAACACAGTAATTGGGTTTACTTTCAGTTCGTGGATTTCTGTTGACAAGCAGTAACACCTTTAGAAAGCGTGAGTAAACTTGCTTGTAAAAATTGTTAAGTGTTTATTATTTCATATGTTATTTTATTATGACAATTTATCAAGTCAAATCTGATTTTAAGAATTAAGTTGTAATATTACAAGACTAAAGTGCAATGTTTTGAGAAAAAAAGTCTTAATTTTAGGCTGCGTGATATTTTAGAGGGACATATCAGAAGACCAACCTCAATGTAAGGTTTCGTTTATGAAGGTTCTATGATCAACCATGAGTAATTACCTCCAGCTTTTTCTAAATCAGCAACTGTTACAGTTATGCAGTCATTTTTGTGAGGTTAAAAGTCACTTCCCTAGTGTTTAGTATTTTTCTTTTCTGAACTCAATGTTTTGTCTAGAATGGATTGCAGGAGGTGATGTGATGCAGTTCATCATAGAGTAAAAGGCATCCTGAGAATTATATGACAGTTGGTAGCCTACTTTTGCTTTGCATTTTAAAAACCAACTCAGATGTGTTTAGATGAAGAAGATGTCCCAGTATATCCAGAATGCCTTTGATTGCAGGAATCCTTCATCATGCTGATTTTAAAAGTTCACCTTTAAACAGAACATATCATCTGAGGTATTAAGCTGACAACAGTACCAGCTGATTTTTCCCATATTTAGCTTAAAGCTATTTTTCCCTCTCATAGAACATTAAAGGGTATTCATACAGTCTTCCGTCATTCAACAACCTCTAATTCAATTTGCGAGTGTGATTGAGCTCCTTTTGCCCTCTAATCTAGGCCATGTCAGCTGAATAAAGGGGCCTTTAAATGTGCCGCAGCCCAAATAAAGAAAGGGCAGTCATGGCCCAGATGTGTGAGGGGCCTAAGCTGTACCTGAGTCAATAGATCTCAAAGATAGAGGTGTCAACCTTTCACAGGGAGCTGAGGCTCAGCCAGCCTTTTAGCTTTTACTGTCCAGTGGGCTGAACTTGGCTGAACCATTTAGTCCAAAGAGAGTACAGAGACCAGCACTGTCATTGACTGTCATTTAGAGAAATTCTTGACCTCCTCTCCTGGTCAGATAAGTCGGGTTCTGTTCTTTAACCTTTCTCGCAATAGATTTTGTCATAATGCTAACTGATTATACTCATGTTTATGACATTTTCAATGGTTTAAATTACCTTCAGTAGGGCTGGGCGATAAAACAGTCACAATATCTATCACAATACACACATGATCGGTATCAATAGAAAATACGTTCAACAGCAAACAAGGTAAACAAGTGTGCATTTTAATAGAAAATTTTATTTATCGATTTCTCAGTCACACGTACACGAAGAATCATCACACTTTTACTGTGACTGTGCTGAAATAAGGTGCTTAAATGTATTTTTGGGTTGGTTGACTGTTGGAGAATCTGTAGTGTGTGAACTTGATAGCATTATACCTCAAGGTATGTTAATCTATACAGTAAAGCAAGTGATGGATTTTGAACAGAATCAATGCTAAAAACTGGGAACTGAGTTACAAATAAACTGAATTATGGATACCATAGGCCTCGCTCAAATAAACTCAATTGTTGAATTGAAATGTCAAGAGTATGGACCTGCTTCTGCGGGCCTTGCCCTCATTTGAAGGCAATGAGTCTCTGAACACATTGGTGCTCTGTGGCAGCCGGCATATAAGAGCAGAGAGGAGGCAATATTCCAGAGGCAGTTCTGAATGAGACCGGAGCTGGACTGTGGTGGTAGATCAATGATAATAAATGTGATTCATTCAAGATGGTGCTTCCCTGTTATTGAGCTTGGCTCGTCTGTGGTGTGAAAACCCCACTAAACGGGCAGCAGTTGAAGATATTGTGCAACCAGATAAAAACAAATCCTGATTTTAATCAAAATGTAGGTTGCTTGCATAATACCTACTATACACAATATGCTCAGCTCTTTGAGGCTCTTTTTAGTAAACAAATTTCAGGGGAAAAAATTGGGATAGGACTCACCAGCACTAAGTACAGTACAGTAGCTGATGCTCCCCTCTGCAGAAATTAATTACATTTACTGCATCACTACACCTTTTTATGAATTTTCAGCATGGATGAATAGTACATTTTTCTCTCTTGACTTCATGATCTGTTGGGTTTTTTGGCATGAAACTCTGGCGAGAGTGTCCTCACTTTATAAATGCTGGCAAGAGTGGTCAAGGGATGTACCAGATGGCATGGCCCATATGCAGTTTGCCCTTTGGCCAGGTAGACTAATGAATCCTTTTGGGAGTTAATCACACTGTCTGGCATTGGACCCTCTATGGGCAGTGAACCCACTCTTTTCCCACAGCTGCCCTGAAATATTCTGGAACGTTCACATTTCTCTGCAACATATGTTTATAGTTATGGGGATGAAATTGAAAAAAAAAAAAAATCTAATTTTAAATCTCCGAAGCAGAAGACTATGAAGTAGTGGGACCACTGTATGTATCTTCAATGATGAACCCTGTTTAGTCAGCTCTTGACTTGAGCTATGGTGGTGTTTTTGGCCAAGAACTTCATGTTTGGTATTTTTTTTAAGATGCAAGGAGATGCATTTCTTTAAATCCCAAAGTGTATGAATCTGGTGCTGATCTATGTGTTGCCAATAGTGCAGTGGCACAGTGCAACTGAAGTAATTTAGGTCCAGGGTTACTCTTGATTAGAACAAGTTTGTGCAACATGTTGTGCAACTACACATTCATTTTCATTCATTCTTCTTCTACCGCTTGCACTTGGGTCGCAGCTGCGCTGGAGCCTATGTCAACTGACTCTGGGCAAGAGGCGGGGTACACCCTGGACAGGTCGCCAGCCTATCACAGGGCTGTGCAACTACACAGCAAATCAAAAATGTTTATAGTTGCTCTGAAAATTAGAAACATATGATAAAGTAAAAGTGGAAACTTGGCACCGACCTGGCAGGAGATACTGTATGTGTGGCGGCAGCTTACCATCAGCTGTGTGTAGGCAGATCACTGGTCTATATTGGTCCCTGGTCAGCCCTTTGTCGGCATGCTGCTCAGAATGCAATCGAAACATGAGGATTTAATGGGGATTTATGAAAGTAGAATTGATTTCATGGAGCAGAGGCTTGTGGCTATTGGAGAAGCTCATAACGCCACTGCCCAGAGAAGACCTAACCCTCTGTTAAAACTGGACAAAATTTCATAAAAGAGTTCTGTAGATTACAACATTTAAATAAGTTAGTATTTAGTTTTGTTGACTCCTGTTCAATATCCTATATTTTGACTACATTTTCAACGTATATCAGGATAGATTTATTGACAAAAGCACATAAAAAGTGGAATCCATTAGATACATTACAGTGGTACACAGGTTTACAAGTTATGTGAATTTGTTTGTAGTGGATTGATCTACATTGTCTTATATTTCTGAACCCTTTATTCACTAAGATAAGCACCTAAAAACTATGATCGTCATTGCCGTTTGGACACAACATGCAGCTATCTATTTTGAAGTTTCATTAACACAATTTTCTTTTTTGTTTTGGTTTGTTTTTTCTTTGTATTTTAGAATATGAGATAATGATCAACCTACAGTATCAATGTTTCTATCCAGCATGCCATTTAGTGTCTATCTGCTGCAGTGTAGTCTGTAGCTGTCTTACCATGAGGGGCTCCTAGGGTTTGTTGCTGCTTGCTGAAATTAACCATATATATTGGTATTTGGTTAATGAAACATTCATTTCCTTCTTTCATTGACTTGTGTTTTTTCTTTATACACAAGATGAACATCGAGAGGAATACATAAGCTGAGCTGTTACACAGAAGAATAGTGCAGCAGTATAAGTGAGATGGGTTTACACCCTTCATTTCCTATTTTGATTATTGCATAAAATCTTCACTTAACTTGATCCATCATGTTGAAGTGGAAGCCGGAGGACCTCCATAACTTCAGCTTTGAAGACTTATCCTTAGCTTTTCCTTTGAAGCCTTATCATCAGTTTAGCAAAGTGACTGAGACCAATTGGAGTTCCACTTTGCGCTGTGACTATTGAGGTCCCACACCTTGTAGCACAACAACACAATATACAAACCCACCTGCTGGCAGCCATTTAGCAGATGAACAAGGAGAACAATTATTGAGCAAAACACAAGTGAGGGTTTCACATCCATCAACTGTCTGCTATTACTTAACTTGAAGATTTAAGAGAGGCTTTGGATTGAGCCCTTGAAAAAAAAGTGCATTTCTTTTCAATTTCTCCCCTTTGTTCTTGTTATTTGTTGCCTCTGCTTTCTTTCTTTCAGAAGTAAAAAACATTTCAGCGTATGACCCAAGTTCGGTAAACATGCCAGTGATGCTATTCAGTCCTCCCAAACCCTGCTACTGTACTTTACAATATAATAATGCATGAGATTTTTCTTTGGCAGACCCCTTTTTTTCCTCAGTAAATTCATTTTAGAGGAGTTCTTTTCTGAACTTTGTATTCTCCATTATTGCTGCTTGCATTCCCCTGTGTTACTGTCTGAAAAGAAAAAGTCATGCTCTGCCTTGTTATTCTGCTACGATAGTTGAAACGTAGTGTGAGAATCATAAGTGTTGAGTTAATTTATCCAGTGCATCAAACCAACAGATCATCAGATTTAGTTTCCTGAGATTTCAGAGAGGTGTTATACTCACAATTTAAGCCAAAAGCAGTCAGTGAAGTCATCAGCTAGCAATTATTTTTATGTATAGGACAGACCTTTACTGTGTTAGCTTTTACAGGATATTGTGTATTGCTATTACATACAGACACTTATAAATGAAAATGGAGGCAATTTTATCATGATTTTTGATTTTTCAATATAGAAAAACATGGAGTGCCTGGGGTGATAAGGCAATTTTTAACCCACACAGTCCCTAGTTGCGGCTGTTTCCTGCCATGGTGCACGAAGCCCCCAGGCTCTACCAATGAAGTGCCTCCATTTAGGTTCAGGTTATATATGGTTAATGTTGGAGTTAAAGCCTGTATTGTAGTCAGTGTTCTTCAGTCCTACCAAAGGAGGAAGCTGAATGTAGATGAGCTCTCAGATAAGTTCATCAGGATTTTCATCAACTCAGCAGATTATTTTAGCTAAAGCAGGTACTAAAAAGCAGGAAGATGTACTGCTTCTTGAGGAAAACCCCCAATGCGATGCTGTATAATGTGTAAATAAAAACAAAATGCAAATATTTGCAAATTGCATACAGCCATATTTTTTGGTTTAATTTGCCAAAGTTGCCACATAATTCAAATCGTCCGAGAAATGTGCAAAAAACAGAAAGAAAAGGCCTTTAAGGGCTACTTATGTGGCTGTCTAGAGTTTCTCGTCTCTAATGAAACAAAAGGGTGTTGGTGTGAAAAGAGCAGTAGCAGTTTTCCCTTTTACTGTGTCTGAAAAAGCCCAAATATGTTGCATGTTATGGGGGCATCGTTTTAGATGTTGAGCTTTAATATCACATGGCTGCCCAACAAACTGTAGGCTCTGATGCCAGTTTTAATGAACCGCTATTAGAGGCGAGAGATAAAAAAAAAAAAGTGTCGTCCTTCACATGATTGCAGTGCGCGCCAGCATATGAAACATATATCTAGCGGAGTACATGCTTCTTTAACATCAAGGGAAATTAAGCCAAAGGGAACTGAGGCCAAATACAACTGAGGACTAAAGCACCACCATATGCTGTTAGTTCTTCTTTAATCTCTGCATGATCATACCTCCCGGTCCATCCACTGCCACTCCCAACGACCTATATATTCCCATCTTTTTGTTATTTAGCAAATGAGAATGTCAGGTTGGTAACACATAATAATCTTCAAATAGCATTTTTGATGTTTGGGTTGGTGGGTTTCTGTGGCTCATTGCATGTGTCAAGCGTGCATTGTCTTGCTGTCTCTTCTCCAGCCATTCATAAGCATCAAGCCGGCCTGTGTGAGCATGCTCTGAGACTGTAGTCAGCAATTTCACCTAATTGCGATGCTACGCTTCAATCATATTTTGCAGCCCGTGAAGATAGTGATCCAGAGGAGCCAGACACATCTGTGCACCAAAGAAGGCAAACAAAACAGCTAATGTGCGATTGCGTTTGTAAGCCGAACAATATTTCCTATGCTTCACTTCCTTTTTTGATTAGGAAACATTTGAGCAAACGCCAGAACGTTTCACAGTGAAATCCCCAAAGAAGATTAGCATTTGTCCTTAATTATCTTGCTGTCTGTAATTACATACATTTAAATCCTTGATCAGCTTGTTCTGAAAGGGAAAGATGTGCAGCGGTGCCTTCTGACATTTCTGCTCGAGGCAGCTGCAAGGACAGAGTGGTACATCAGCAAGCTTTACCGGGTTAAACATATGAGTGAAGACCTTTTATCCCCTTTTTTATTTTCAGTGAGTTTTCCAGCTATTTGCATGTAAGTCCTAGATAAACCTGTGAGTAAATAATGCATTATGAATATGTGAATGCTGGTTGCTGTCTTTGCGTGTGCTGATACATGAATTTGTGATCAGATTTGGAGTATAATGAATCATGAATGTGGGTGGATGTGCCAGACCTTATGCTTAAGATATAGCTGTGTTGTTTCACAAGCTCCTGCTTCTACATCAAGAGCCTGATGTAACATGTGTATCTTCTTTAGTATATCAGCTCTCCTGTCAGTGTTGTCACCAAAGGCTTACTTTACAGTATGTGTTTCTTTGCTGCCTACCCTCTAAAAACAAACTTCATCCTTTTGCCTGTTGTGTCAAAAATATAAGCTGACAGAGGAGGAACACATTACCGAATGGCTGTAATTCACAAGTGGAGCTCCACTTTGGGTGTTTTTAATAAATGTGCAAAAGTTTCAGCAGCAGTGAAAGAACTGGTTGCAGCACTGATTTGGCAAGCCATTTTAACAGATGCCATGGACGTGCTCTGGGACTGTTCCCAACTTCCAGCTTGCCCCTCTTCACCTGCAGCCATTGGTAATGTTAGCGACAAAAACAGTGCTCTGTGTTTTTCCCCTTCAGTGCTCCACTTGCTAACTGCTCTGATTTGTCAAAATCCATTTCTGAGGCTATTGTTTATGTGAGCATTACAACAGCAAGGCTTCATAAATGAACACAGGTGTGTTCAAACAGATTGGAGTCAACAGTGATTTTGTAATCTCAGCAATTAGGATCCCAAATTGAATATTTGAATATAAACATAATGTTTGTTTATTGTGGTTGTCATAATGGGAAGGAGGCCATTTTACTTTCCTTGTTTTGTATATTGGTTTGCAATAAGTGCCCAATCTATTGCATAAAAGAGCTTTAAAATAGACGTGCCCTGTATAAAATCACATTCATGTCACTGCTTTGAGAAAGGTTCGCGTCTTGTTGAACTGTTAAATAGGTACATTGATTCCCTTTATTTCATGTCTAATTTAAACATACTGAATGCTTAACAGATTTGATTCCTTTAGGCTGTTGACCATTCATTCTTGCCCTCACAACTAATTTGTTTAATTCTTCTTTGTGAATGTACTCTCTATAGCAACGCAACTTGTGCTTTCCACACAAACAGGCATTCCCGGCCCTCTATTGTGTCCACCCTTATGTCTCCATTTTTGTTGGCAGTGTTGGTATTGAGTCTTACAAGTGTAACTCAGCCTGACAGAGTCTGAGCACAACTGTGATCTCGCAAGCGTGCAATGTATTGACAGCTTGGTTTCAAATTCCATCTTGGGTGCAAAGCAACCAACTAGAACAGGACAGTTATGGTCTAGTGAGCTAAAATCCCATCTAGATTTGGGGACGGTTATTCCCTAAGTTCACTAAGTTAGGTGTTTTTGTTTGTTTTGTTTTTTAGAAACAGACCTCACAACGTCTAAACACAGCAAAATAATGCACAGGGGAAGTTTTATGTGTAAAAATGTTGAATAGTTTTGTCTCGCAATATTTTGCTGTTATTGCTATTTGTATTGCGCTGTTTATTTTGGTATCTGTTTTAGGGATTGCAGCCAATAAAAAAAAGGACAAGTGAGAGAGAAAGTAGAGCAGGAAAAACATGTGGCAAACTGACAACAGTCACAATATCATAAACATGCAGCTCACGCTCCTGCCTGCTGCTCACAAAGTCCTATTTTATGCTGGTTGATGTAACAGCAGCATCACCATTTTCAAAGTGTTGAAAGTAGCTGGATATGTCAAATTATGTGTTTATACAAAAACAAGACTGAGAGATGAAAAGAGTGGTACACAACCTATGAAAGCTAAAAGTACCAGGGTTTCCTTTCAGCTGTCATTTGCACTTAAGGACAGTTCTGCCTTGTATTGATTTTTTTTCTTTTTCTTTTCTTTTTGCCAATCTTTAGTGGCCAAATGTGGTATTCCACCTACTAAGTTAAGCCAATTTATTGCATCAATGGAAGCTCCAAACTGAAATGGACTTACTTCAGTTGCAGGGCTTCCTAATGCAGCAAGAAAATGTCATTTTTCTTAAGTTATCCATCATTATGACAATAAACCACACTGCCAAACTCTTACTGGGGCATTGCTTCAAACACTGCAACTTCAGATCCTGGGAAACCTGATCGACAAGACTGAAATGAGGTGTTTTTCCTTTGACATTTGCCAACCAGCTGATGCATGCCAGTTCAAACTGACCCCAAGTGGGCCACAATAATCCCAATCTCCTCAGAGCAAACTGTCTTCCTCAAAGAATAGAAATGCGATTGACCACGTTGCACTGCACTGATACCTTTCTACTAAACTAATACTGTGTTTTGACAAATGAGGGCTCGAGTGGATGCAGAATTGACACAACACAAACTGTGTCTAACATTGCCTGACAAGCAGCAGAGATTTATGTGAATAAAACATGAAATAAAATGATGAAGAAACAAGTTTACATTATTTCATTCATGATATAAAACCATAATGCTTGACTTACCACAAGCTATCCCCTGCATAGTATTGTATTGTCTGCAGACACGTGCCAAACTGATCGCAGCTTGGAATAAATATTATCACGCAGTGCCGCGTCGGATGGAAATAATGTGACAACTGAGGAATGCTTTTGCATTTCAATAAGATAACAAGATTGTCGTTTAGCCGAGAAACAAAAGCGCTTTAACGAACCACTAAATGGAAACTGACTGTCGCATTTGAGCTTGATTTTGTTGTTTCAGAGAGTTTTGTCCCTGTGGCCAGGGAGCATGTGCATTACTCTGGAGACAATGGTTTTCTGTTGAACTTTTGATGGTGCTCCTCATTACTGTAGCCTGGTGCCTCTCTAAGGACTGATTAAGGATTAAGCACATTTGAGAGTGCCAGCACGTACGTGCTGCATCCTCCTTGCTTCATTATCCATGCACAGCTCCTCCGTCTATAGCTTACTGTATATTCATGCAGAACACCAGTGTGCCTGCATTGTATAGTAGGATCCATCAAAAAGTCCCACAGTCTGAGTCTATTCTGCACCAATTCTGCACGCCGCTGGTGCAGCGACATCCATTTCATCTTTCTCTTTCTCAAATGTTAATAAGTAGAATTGGGGGGAAAAAAACTCACAAAACTCAAATCTTTCATGTGACTTCTGGCCAGACTTTTTTTTTTTAAAAACCTCTGATAATGATGTCTGATGCTCTCAGACGTAGAGCAGCAGAGGAGAGATAATAAAGCAAGAATGCAGCAAATGGAGAACCTCTAGAATTGCTATATTTGCTCGTATCAGTAACGAGTGGAAGACTGGTAATTATTTTCCAAAGAATTTGCACAACTGCTGCCCAGGAAGGCAAACAGTTGAAAATACACATTATGACCAATGTTTTCACAGCAAGCACAACCTCATTCTTCTGTTTATTTCTTTGTTTGTTGTTTATTGGTCTCATATGCTCAAAGACAGGCAGTCCATGTTGGATTTCTGAAGTCCCCCTCCTGATGCTGAGTTACGTGCTCTTGGTTACATATATACACATTTTCTGGCTCAATTTATTGATCAATTCAGACATTTCTGTGTAGTTAAATCAGTGTGAGCCACTGGAGCAACAACAAGTCAAACTGAGTGTGAGGTTGTTTGCTGTTTTGCTGTATTTGCAATTTGACTTTTGAACATTTTGAAATTGTTCTTGTTCTGAAATCGTCCTGTTTTTTGGATGTAGTTGTCTCAACTAAACTTCTTCAGAGCTCACACTGTTTCTGTTTCAGATATCTGTCTGTAGTTGCCTCAAACCATCATTCTCTCTAATCTCACATGTCGCTCACTCCCTGATACTAAAAAGCACACCTGCAGGGTGATGCTGCCATCACCATGCTCTGAGATAGAGATTGTGTTAAATGCGTGATGGGTTGAGTCTGGTTCCTGTCAGATAGTGCTGTGCATTATTGCTGTAAAACTGAATCTTTCATTTCATCAGACTTCAGGATCTTTTTTTTCCTAATTATTAATTTAATGCATTTCACCCTTTCACTTAAACTATTTACACACTGGTAATAACCCACAGATGTGGGAGTAACCCCCTACTTTTTAATGAGTTGGTTGTCAGATGTGTGAGGTCATTTACTGATTGTTGTTTTTCTGAAAGCAAGGTTGTAGCCAATGTATGGCTACACATTTTCTCAACTTCTGAGTAATGTCTGCAGTAGTCTGGCAAACTCTCCAAACGTGGCAAATTATTTAATACCCTCCTCCAGATCCAGTACTTTTGTTTCTGAATCATACACACAATTCTAAAGTTTACAGTCTGATACACACATGGGTTTTTTGGGGGGATTTTCAGCTTTTCACTTCATCCAGTAGAACTCAACCAGTTTGATTGACCTCATACTACTCAACTCAACATAGACATTCAAAGACATTCAAAGGGATTTCTAAACACTCAGCGCACCTTGGAAGAGCCCTGTGTCCAAACACACAAGCACTTTGACCAGGAACATTTCCAGGAAGATTTGAGCAGATTTTGAATTGAAGCTTCAACACCACATTGTGCACAAAGAGGTGAAGACTCTGTAAAACATCACTTCATCAACATAATGCACTTGACATTTTCCAGTTTCTCAAAGGGACTATTTATCTGAATAACAAAGTCCTCTCCACTCACCTGAGTGGTACCAGACCATCCAGAAAGTACTGGTTTTGTACGATTGAGTTTTGAGATCTCCACCTCCGTTCATTCTGCTGCTGCTCTGTTACAGTGCATGGAATTTTGTGTGTGGTGCGCGAAGCAGCGAAAAAAAAAGAAAAAAAGAAAAACCTTTTAAAAGTTTATCAGCAGCTGCCTTTTCTAGAAACTGTGTCCAGGTTAGTGAAGATAATCTATAGAGTTCGAAATGGGCACTTTCAGTTGGAAGAAGAAAGGCGAGTTTGTTTAATTGCATTGGAGTGGCAGTTGAAGTGTTAGTGGAGATCTCCCAACCTCAGCAATTGAAGTAAAAACTGTACGCGCGGTCAGATACTGCTACCAAGAATAAGGAAAAAACTAAATGTACTTAAATTTTGAGAGAAAAAAAATCCTTAGCTAAGTTTGTTAATAATATACAAGTAACGGTACACAAGAGCTCATAAGCTGTGATGTCAGAAATTGATTCAGAAATTTAAATATTGCTGGTCAAAGCTGCACTGATCAGTATTTTTTTTTTTTTCATATTAACAATGTATCAGAAGCCCACGTTAGCAGAGGCAGAAAACCCTGAGCTCTATTGTGACGCATCTTTCTGTTCCTTTCTTGGTTTTGAGACCTGCAGCTGTACTGTTTTGGTTCAGTGTGGTCATTCTCATCTGCAGTGATTTCAGCCACAGACAATTGTTTTTATTGAAAAAGCTAAAATGTACACTTCCTGCTGGGCAGCAAACCGCAGACAGACACATACAGTCTTTCCCTTAGGAGTTGGTGGAGACCAAAAACAGGACTGAGTAAACTGGATTTACATTCATGAGGTGGCCAGAATCAAAACACCAAATGGATGCAGATATTGCTTCCTATGCTACTACAGTATGTTAATAACTTTACAGCTGGCCCCAAGTGACCAGAAACTCAGCTGATAGTGCTTCAATGATCATAATTTTGGAAGATTTCTAGGCTCATTCATATCACCTTAGCACTCTCTAGAACTTGTATATAATTTCTTAAAGCACTGCCACCAGTTTAATTTTATATACTGATGTAGATGAGCACACATGTGGTTATTGCAGTATTTTGGACTTTGATATAAAGAAAATCCTGTATGAGGTGTATGCACGTCTGTATCAGAGTTCCTCTGTATTTCACATGATAGCAGGCTACTGACAAATATTATCTTTCTCCATTTGTTACAGTCTGTCCCCCTTTTGATAGCTTCAGTGATGAGAGTCCCAAAATCACAGGAGAGTTTTGATCAAAGCCTCAGCTCAGCCTTTTGAAAAACCGAATCCTGTGGCAGTGATGTGTGTAAAAATGGCGCTCTGTGTCTCTGTCTCCCTTAGGTGAGCACCTGCGTGTCTGTCCTCAGGGATACACCTGCTGCACATCGGAGATGGAGGACAAACTCAACCAGCAGAGCAAACTGGAGTTCGAGAACTTGGTTGAGAGGAGCAGCCACAATATGAGGACAACATTTATCTCGAGGCATAAAAAGTTTGACGGTAAGCTATATGGGTTTATTTGATCTGTTTGACATGTAGAGGGGGAGATGCTTATAAATTGGTATCCCAGACACCTCCACTTCCAGTAAATAAATTCCAGACAAGCACTGTCAAACTTGTAAACACAGACTACTGATGCCACATTTAATAATCACTGACTGTTATTAATAAGCTACTGTATGGACAAATTGGTTTTGAAGATAGTTGTTCTGGCATTTGAGTCTCCTCTTCATATTTCATTTCATTCACGTTGGCCCTCTTTGTGTTCAGTGCAGCACATTTTTTTTCACATTTTTTTTTTTTCCTTCTCTTGCCTCATACCAACTACCTTATGAGACATGGTCACAAGTCTACTGTATCTAACTAGCTAATATTTCTGTCGTTACACACTCACAAATATCGATTTTGGTCAATATTAATTATTCACTGATTTCAGAGACAAAATGTTTTTATTGCATTTTCACACTGAAATAAGCATAGCACTTATTTCAGCACCTTCTGCTCCAGACATTTGTTTTTCATTTTGCTGTCTGCTCTCTGTTGTGTGTAACTGCTCAACTCTGGACCGTAGCCACAACATCCAGGAAATTTCTGCACAGGCTGTCGCTGCAGGGTGCGCGCAACATGGGGGTGCTAAGCAAAATTCAAAGCGAGCGACAATAGCTGGTCCACCTTAAAGGTCATGTCAGTTTACGTGAGTCTGGTCAGGGCTTCACTTTAATCAGCTTGTGGTGTATGTGTTAATTAAGCAAGACACTAGAACTTAGCTTAAGTCTTGAGGAGTTGTTGCATTTATTCACCAACAAAGAGCTAAGCTGTCCACAAACTGCACTGTTACGCTCACAGCCAAAACTCTGTGCGCTGTGCAGAACTACGTTACTTCTAACCTCGTATTCATACACAGGCACTCATTCTCTACTCGGCTGCACACTTGCCAATGTTACGCACACAACCGCCGGAGTTATTCCTCAAAGGGTTTCACTACTTGTATAACACATTTTAGTTTAGGCCTAGCAGGGGGTCACTTTAGCCCGGCGTGCCACCAGTTTTGCAATACATTGGTAGAAACCCTGCTGTCTATAATGGCAGTGTACTGCACCACTTATAGAACTCCACATGGTGTTCAGTGCTAGATCAAGGCACTACACTGTCTTCTTCTTGCCAGTCACTCTGCTTGTCAGTGTATAATATATTCTGTGGCTCTTTTTCTTCACAATGAATTCAAACTTAGGCTTTTCTTAATGTAACTCAAAAGTCTGTCATGTTCATATCAACTTCAATGAAGAGCATCAAAGGTTTAGAGCAACTGAACATTTTCCTTGACAGCCAGTACCAGTTTCCACGCACTGTTTAAAACAACATCAGTGATTTGCAGTTGTGACCCCATATAGCTGGAAAAGCGATGAGATTTTTTGATCTCAGACTTCTGCGATTCTGCAGACATTACTGTATATCTATGTACAAGTGGAAGAGAGAATGCAGGTCCTTAAGTACAAAACATAGACACTAATGAATTTGGAAAAAGACTTTTCTGTGATCCTCTGCAAACCGCATCCATTTGTTTCCTCTAAATGTGATTCACACTGAAAACTGTCTACTGCTACTAAAAAGGGTAGAGCTGGAACAAGAGAGATGGACGTTTCACCTGGCCAAAAACATCAAGAATAGTTTTCTCCTAATTTGTCACTGCTCAGTGTTAAATGATCCATCTGTCCAGTTGGCAGTCAAGTGAGGACAATACCTTCATGGTCCTGGAACCACAGCAGAGTAGGAATTCAATTGTTATTGTTTTAATTGGCAAGATTTGTTTACCAGGATCATTTCTCAAAGGCTCTAAGGGTACTAAGATGGTTTTCAGTGCTTAAAGAACATAAATAAAGAAGTATATCTCATCCCATTTTTAACTATTTGAATCAGCAACAGCAGTGTCATTTACATTATTTCATTCATTTATATATGAACTTTGAACTACATACACCAAAACATGGACTTTCTGTTGCCATCCTAATTTAAGTGAGAAATATGTAGGAAACATGATCATTTATTGGCCTAACTGTTTCAGATACATGGTTATTATACAGTGGATGTCCTGAACCACTCCTAAGGATTTATTTGGATTTGGACCAATCAAGGCACATTTTAATGGATCGATATCAGCTAAAATAAAGCCGATCAAATTGCCCCCCCTTAGCGTACTGGACTGTGATTGCCCACATCAGCCTACTAGTTTTGCAACACTGCTCTTCTTTACCACGGCCGACACATAGTGACTATGCATGCAAGTGAAAGTAAGTGTGAAAAATTATTTGTCCACAGCGGTGTGACTGACCTCAGACACGGAGGTTGGCAAAATACATGGATTTGCTGAACACAAACAAATCTATTATCTTTCTCTCTTGCTTCCTCTTTGGGAACGGGGGCTAGGGCAGTGTACAAAACATCCATATAGCAGCTTTTCACTTTTAGCTACCACTAACTGTCACTTTGTGAGTAATTTGATAGCAGGAAAAAATTACTTGTCTTGCTTGGTTAAAGTGCAGTCTACAGCCATGTTCATCTTTGATACATCTTTGTAGCTGATGGTCACGTCAGTTTCAGGAGTTACATGAATATCATTAATTTAAGCTTGTAAACATAATATTTTTTAACAAGGAAGTTCAGTATTTGTATCAGGTAGCTCATGAATAATAAGGTGTCAAACAACTTTTAGGTGAATCTAAATATTTGATTGGTTTATTGGATTTAGGTATCAGTAGATGCTCAGCATCAAAGGACTCGGATCAGGATCTGGGCCAAACAAACTTGGGACATCCCTAATGGTGACTTAGTATTAAGAGTAATCTTTACTGTTGTGTAACCTACTTTTGTTTACCTTTTATGTTGGATTTCTTTTTCTGCTTACCATCCTCCGCCTAATTGTGACAATATGATGCTATTGATTTCCTTAAGCAGTCCTCTTTTACCACACAATTGAAGATTATGAGATTTAGTCTATCTAGAGACCAGGAAACAAGATACTTTAGGGTTAAAGTTATTCTCTGCAAGGCCTCATTACGCTCTTAGTTTCAAAACATTGGTTTCGAAGAACTTTTTCACAGTGCCGTTAGTGATAGGTGCGCTGGAGAACTCAGGATCCCTCAGAAAATGCAAAGAAGCTCAAGCGCTCCATCTTTTGCATTTCTTAAGGAATGCGTGGGAGTTTTGTTTTGGGTGCTCATTTCAACCCATATTGCTCAAGTTATAAAAATCATGTTTTTGTATGTTTTTCTTCCACACTTGATCTAAACTGGAATGAGCACTCAAAAAATAAACTAGTATAGATTCTATCCAAAAAATACATGACCATCAGATGCAAGCTTCACACCACGTTTGAACTTTCTTCTGATGAATGGATGTAATACACGTGAGTGGAAAGAACCAATAATTACAACATGAAAGGGTCCAGCTCTCCTTCTGTAAAACTTTTAATTGGTAGCCATGGGTTATGCAGGCGTTGGCGGATTGTTCAAAATGTACAGTAAAATAGATTATGTACTATATACTTAGACTGCATTTCTACACTAATAGCACAGCTTCAAAGATCACGCAGTATAAAATGTCCATATATGTGTACAGTGATATAGCATAATACGGGTGACACAAATCACTTATGCAATTTCATCGTCTACATATGCCGATATCGCCAGGCCACTCAACACCACATTCCTTCTCCTTGCGTTAAGCTCCTTCACCTCATGGGGTTTGAATCATCCCTCATCAATTTTACATGTCCTCATTTCTGTCCCCAGTTATTTATAGGGCCCTATTATGAAAACCTTAACTTACTTTTTGATTACTGACTGCTTCCCCTGGAGGCCTGTGGGTTTTGATGCATTATTGAGCAGTCCTGGAGCTGTAAATGACTGTTGCACACAAGAATTAAGGTTTGGATATTCTGAATGTCCAATCATTTGGCCGAGGAATCTTCTTCCCACCGTCTCTCAATATGTCTTACATTCTCCTGCAGTTCAATTGATTCACAGCATGGAGAGAAAAATTCACAACCAACTTCACAACTCTGCTTTCCTTTCACTCGGTGTGGTTATTCTCCCAATAGGATTGTTTTATTAGTCTCTTGAAAGCGTTAGTGTTCTCGGCTGTAGCCCTGCACGTGCACTAAGGTAACTTGAATTAACGACAAGAAATGAGATAAATATTTGCAATATTTATGCATGTGGTGTGAGAAATAACACTGGGGAAATAGAGACAGATATAACGGCAGAGTGACATTGGATGTGTGAAAAAGGCAGAGGTGGAGAGTGAGTTGCATCACAACTGTTAAAGATTAATTGCAGTGGATGAACCATGATAAAAGGTGCCTCATGCTCAGTCAAGTGATTTGAAATTGAAACTGCTATACAGAGGTTTGTGGCCACTGGAGCTGTCTTCTGTTTTTCTTGTACATCTCTTTGATTTCTGGTCTTGTATATTTGAAATATCACTGTTTTAGTGAGTATTACATTCTATATATATAACCTTAAATATTTGTGATGGTACTCTATTTATTCATGGTTATTTGTAGTCTTTCATGGCATGGATGGTACTGGAGCAGGCACTACTCGCACAGTTGGTCTGCAAACCACTGTAACTGGTGAGCTAACATTCAGCACCCCAGACGAAAGACATCCTGCTCATGCTAATCAGTCACAAATCTCATATATCTCATATCTCTCCAAGATAGCGGGCTTGCTACATCAATCAATAGCACTAGACAGTTTAGGCAAGAGATGTGTTTGTACCTCTTGTCCCATAGTTGTCATTTTACTCTCCAGCTCCCCACTGCCTCAAAGGAAAAAATGTGTGTTGAACTCAACTGACAGACTTGCTTGGCTCATGCTAGTGAATCTGAATATTGTGGTGCATTTGTTTTGTAGTGTTTTCATATTTTTATAGTGTTAAGCAACTAAATTCCAAATTCTATTCCAAAAGAGATCAGATTGCTAAAGCTTGAACTTGATTTCATTCGCAAATAAATTGAAATACTTAACCATTTGATATAAGACTTTCACTTGTCTTTATATAGTTGTAAGGTATAGTTAAAAAAAATCTTGTCTCATGACAATTTAATGTCTATATCATTTTATTCTCATGCTTTGCTTGAAGCTACACTATTTCACCTTCCATTCAGTGAAATGATAAAATATGCCATTGTTTTATGGCTGCACTGTTACATCTACATCCTTGCAATTCAGCAGTATATTTAGTTTCAACCAGTAGGTCTTGTTGGAGTTGAAGATGTTAATAAAGGAAATGGAGAGCAGTATGACTTGTAGCTCTTGTATCATCCATTCTACACGCTATTTGCTTTTTTTTCTGAGGTAGATGCTCATTAGATTCAGCTTGGTTGATGCCTTTCTGTTGAGACCTCTGCATAGAGATTAGCGTGCGTGGTTGGTTGACTGAAGTCTGGGTTAAGCAGCAGCCTTGGTTGAGTGAGTTCTTTGATCCTGCCCCAGTAGAGCTCCTCCGCTCAACGTAGAGAGCTGCGGTGCCCCTCATTCACTTCAACGATCCCTTATTCGCACCCGACTTAAAGCAAGACTGACTGGAACAGAACACCCTATTCTCTCTAATCTGTGCTCTCTACAAATTCACAAGCTCCTACTGGACTGTGTAAGTCGGCATTCACACAAGGTAAAAACATGGCCCCAGTTATGGCATTTCACAGATTCATTCTTTATCTGTAGCACTTTATTTCAAGGTGAATCCCTCAGAAATAGGACATTTTGTCATATTAGGTTTAAATGGAATATAAAAGAATCCAGAATCTGTCAGATAGAGACAAGCTGAACAAGTGACCCAGCTCTTCATGGACTATTAAATTACATCTTGATAGTTCTTACATTAATTGCGTACTGCATTACAGTTGTTTTTGCACTGCAGAATGCTAAGTCAAGACTTTGAAAAATAAGCACCAAGCACATTTCCTATGCATGAAAAAGCAGTAAATGGGTCTTAAAATATTTTGCTCATCATAGTCAACACATTGGTCCTGCTCGTGATACTGTGGCCCCTTTTAAACAAAGCGAGGAGAAAAACAAAGCTTTGACGAGAAGCCATAGAGTGATGAATCAGATTCAACAGTGCACTTCAAAATCGACCCCATTAAAAACAACAGAGGGGAAAATGAGGATCTTTGAACCAAAATGTTCTAACTTATTATCTCAATAATAATGTCGCATACACTAATGGACCATAGTTTTACTTCCATTTAAACTAATTTTCTCTTCATGAAGTAAAACTAGAATAATTTTAGCCTACCTTTACTTGTTGAATTGTCAAATGCTTTTGATCTTTCATATCTTCATAGCCAGCCAAACCTTGCAGCTTCAGCCTGGTGCATTAGACAGTGTTTACTTTGGGCCAATAGCCCTTCAAATAAGGATTGATGAAGCACTGATAGCCAAATCTCTTCTATCAAATGTGAATGGGTGCCTAATATAGTCATATAATGGAGCAAGGCTTCCAATTATGAAGTCTAGAAATACCTTGTACAGTAAGAGATCAATAGACAGAATTGTCAGACCATTCATAAAAGACCCATTTTACTCAAAATGCTTTTCATCTAAATGTAGCCATAAACTGTGCAGTAGACACCCAATTCTGTTCTCTTATTTAGACAAGTTAATAAAATGTTGCATCCAAACAAATAAAACAGTAACTAGCCTTCAAGCAAGCTGTTGTACCAATAACCTACAGTATTGACAAGGTGAATATATTCACCACTGTGCTGTAATTGTGGAGGTTTGGTTAGAAAGGACTGAGTCACACCACACACTGATGGATTGTCCTTTCTTTACAGCATCTCCTTGTGTGTCCTCATCCAAAGAAACCCTTTCTCTCAGCTATAAAGAGCAACTATTGTGTTGCTGCCTCAGTTCTATTGGTTTTTGTTTAGGGAATGTGACTTTCAAAGTCTAGATTTATTTAATGTCAGATGTTAACAGCAAGACGATTTTTCTTCCTGAGGTTAATCAAATTTAGGCCTATAGTTTCAGCTGTGTGATGTTGAATAAACACAACAGAGTAAGTGTTCTTACTTGAAAAAATATTAAATTTAAAGTCAATGGAGTTCTGTTCATACAGTGTGCTATATCCATATACATAAAACCTCTGGTGATCTACTAACTCCCCCAGACATCACAAACTCAGAGTCTTCACATGTATTATTCATGTTTGACATTCATTGAAGTACTTACCAAGTAAAATTTTGAGAATGCCCACAATTCATAGCTGACATCAAGTGGTTACATCAAAACAGGATCTCAAAGGCCCTCATTAAACTTTACTCGCCCCAGTTCAGCTCTGAAGTTGTGAACCAGAATTATAATTACCCATTTTGTCATAACAAGCTTTAAAAACCTCTTAAGAAAGTAAACGATTTGTTCACTTAAAAATTTGCTAATCGTCCTTAACATCCTCATGTAACAAGATATGTCCGTGTTTGGCTTCTGCAAACTTGAACGATAGCTTGAACACGTTTAATTACACCGTGCGCACACTCCACTATTGCAGACTGAGTACTTGAGTTTGTGGACTGATTTGTAATTCCCATTATCCTTTGTGCATAATATAATAGTCCACATTATTAATTTATACTATGAATAAATTGAATAAAGAGGTTACACTTGATACACAGTGCAAGATTCTGATGAGATTTGGCCCCATTTAGACACTACTCTCGAGTTGAAAGTTTGGCTGCTATGGCCAGCTGGACACTAATTTGGCAGAGGTAAACTCGCTAAATTCTTTGGCTCCAGAGGGGACCTGGCACTTATTAGCCAACAGTGTTGAGAGTATTTTGGTAAGTAATTATACTCCTCAAATGAATTAATAAGATAAACAAGACTACATGTATGAAGCTGCTACTCATCATTTGTTAGTCCCGTCTTGTTACAGTAATAAAGTGACAGAGCTAAGAAATGTCAAGAGGTCTTTAAAGTCAAAAATCTTCTTGGGAACATCGATGCACATTCATGAAAATCTGTCTATTACATCAAAAAGATTTACTTTGTGTAATGTTAATATCTTAGTTTGGGGGTGATGCTGAAAGGGAACACTAATAGAGTGTCCAAAATGGAGAGAGTTTATCCTCGGGCAATACAGTCAAAAGATCCTATACAGTAGCATGCTGCCCTTAAAATTCCAATTTTCTTGTGTACAGTGAGCATACCACTGTATGCACTGACTGGCAGGCCTCAGATGAAAAGTCGGTAGTAATGTCGCCAATGTGGAGTCTTTCTCTGTGACATGTACAGTCAAGTCAAATTGGTTTTATTTATATAGCCAAGTTGCACAAATTCACCCAAAAAAGCTTCGATCTGTACAGCATACAGTACAACACCCAATATTCTTTAGACGTCGTTTGGAAGAAGGGGAAAAAATCAAAAAGAGGTAGTATGTGCACATGTACGGCATAGAAAAACAGCTACTTGGTGCTACTGGACAAAGACTCCACAGATTACCTTCAGACTGTCCAGTGGTGAAATGTTTGTGTCACATTTGATTGCAAAATGTTACATACAGTGCAAGTTACTCCACAGAATATGCCAAAATGTTACAATTTTGCAGAGATACATGTCAAGCCAGGCCAGTTTTATGTGTATGGATTGATATGAATGTGCCTCAAGGGCCCCTCCTCATGCATAATATGATACGCACTCTCATCTTTAAGCCCTGAATTCTAATAAGAAAATGTAATATGTGAAAAATAGAGAAAAAAATGACACTGACACCACAACACTGAACCATACACCTCTGTAATACAGGACATAAAACAAATGCACGTGACACAAAGGACACTACAGCACTTGGTAACTATCCGATGGTACAAGACCCTCATTACACAGGAGATGACACTAAATTACACACAGGGCGGGATGCCGGTGAGGACAGGGCGCACATTGATTTAACCCCCACTGTCCAGTGATGGAGTTGAAACCTCCGTGACAGTTGCATGTCCATTTCTAATGAAATGTAAAACCACATGGACACGCAGTTCCTGGAAGCGTTCATAAATAAATAACCTCTGTTTTGATGTCCCTATGTTATCCTAAGTGAATGTCAGGAAGACTGTAATTCTCCGAGGACAGAGGGAATGGGGTCTGTCCAGCAGTGCTTTAGCTGAGAGCTGGTGGCAGCCTCCATCATCTGGCACAGGCTGCAGCCCGGTGTCACTTTTGTACTTCAGGATGGATGGCTCTGTGTGGCCTGGACACTGTTAACTCTGTCCCACTGGTGAGCTTCAAGGAGAAGCTATAAGAGGCATACCTTTCCACAAGTCACTGGAGCAAAAATGAGGAGGAAATCCATGGGCCTGGTGCAGTGTGATTCTTCTTTTCAATATATTTATTAAATTAAACTTTGTGTCAGATATTGAAACATATACACTGTGAAAACTCACTTACAAAAAAATCCTGTCCTCGGGATATTGAGTTTGCTCCAGCTACAGCTGAGATCATGCCGTCTATTGAGACAGATGAAAAATGCTCCCTCCCCCCCCGCCTCCTGCAAAGGTGATGATATTCTTCCCCCATAGATCCCCACTGTTCCGTTTCCTTTTTGATTTCCATGCCTCATTTAAAATTGACTGAATGTGGTGACCTTGAGGTTGGTGCAATTTTTGGTTTAGCATTTGATGAATGCGACTTTTCAAACCAGATCACAAGATACGTCATAGAAACTTTTGACATTTTCATGAAATCATGTGAACATGATATGATGGTGTGCCATTCTGAGGCATAGAGTGTATAACCTCATGGATAGATGCAGGACAGTGTTGGTGCATATCCCAATGAATACCATGTGGGTGACTTGTCTTTTTTGTGTATCTACAGCGGCTGAGCAATTAGCAGTCTAATTGTGGACTTAAGGTTACTGCCTTTGATTTGTGGGACCCAGACAGTATAAATATTGCTGGATACATCTGTTAAAATTAATGATGAAAAGAAACAAGCTAAATTGAAATGAAAAGGTTGTGACATTTGGCATTTGGAGTGTAGATGCTTTAGGGTTAGCTCTTAAAAGTAGAATTTGGGGTTAATTGTGGTTTTGGCAATCAGGCATTACAAGACGGTCATTATTGAAAAGGGTAGTTATTGTTAAACTAGGGTTGGTAATCCTGGAGAGCTAGCAAGAGAGCTAACGAGATTTGAAAGTGGCACCTCCTCTAAGTTCCACCCCCTCCTCCGTCCAAAGCTACGCCCCCCACGAAGTTGGTATTGCAACTTGCGTGTTTGTCACGTGATACGCTGGATACATGAAATGACTCGTTTCACGATCCGAATTTAATTAGTTTGGTCCAATAACATTTGGAAAATGTCTAGGAGAGCCGTAAGTGTCCGCATTTAAGTTAGCGGAGCACTAAACCGGAAGTTAGTGGCCGGCTTCTTCTTCGTTGGATTTTGACGGCAGTAGTCAACTGTGCTTGCTCCATGGCTTTCTCTCGAAGGGACAGAGGGGGAGCGTAGGCAGAACTAGACATGAAGGCATCTGTTGGTTTTTTGAGAGCACACCACGGGGCTCAGGGTTTTATCGGTCCTACAGCTGCCACAGAGGTCTGATTTTTTTCGTTCCTCTTTCTGAATACATAATGCATTGACTACTGTCTGGATAGAAGGACCATTTCACCCAATATAAGTATAATACGTGTTTCTGAACAGGATTACCTACCCTATCTTTAAGAACGGGTAAATTACCTACCCTTAATGATAGGAAATGATGCAGTAATAGGTTGAATTATTTCCTGGGGAACTGCAGTAATTTACAGTAATTGTTGGTACAGGATGACAAGCAAAAATTTGTCCATGCCCGCAGCATATGGATGTATGATCAGCTCATGGCTCATTTCCAGTTTAATGCAGCAAATGGTACAATAGAGAAATAAAGCTATAAAATGCTATATTTCTTTGTATTTAAAAAGATATTTTCATTTGTATCAAATGTATTTATTCATTGGATTTTTTCCTGGTGCAGGATAATAGTTGAAGTTGAAATAATCTACTTCTTGCTAAATGGCTATGTACCCCTGAAACACATTATGCTTCCACTGAAAGATCTCTACCAAAGCACACACTTGCATGCACTTTTTCGAAATGCCTTGAAAGAACTGTCACTGACTCAAAAGAATCAATTGGTCAAAGTGAAAACATTGGAAGCAGAAAAGTTGCATAGACAGAAAAAAAAAATTCTTCTTTGCCTTTCAAAAGGTAAAGTAGACTGCAAGCTGAAGCGGTAGTATTATCGTATAACAACCATCCAACATCCTTGAGTGAGTGAATGACTGACCACAACTCTGTAGTGTCTGGCCATAGCCTGCTCTTGTTCTTGGACAAAAGCTAACCTTCATTTGGAAATGACCCAGTAGCAAGGACAGAAATGAACAATACGCAGTCTGTGTTTTTTCTTCTGAGAACCTCAGTATCCTCACTCAGGCGCAGGAAACACTCTGCAGGATGGATTAGTCTGACAAAGCTCTGCATGGAAGCTTTCATGGGGAGAGGCACTCCAGCAGCCAGGTTGAGACAAAGCTGCTTATCCACGGGGTCACAGTAATGTAATGGTGTGTGCAGCCAATTTGCTCCTTGCTATTCAATGGGTGTGAATATCATCCATGGGAGGAAATCACTTTGATTTTCTGAGCCTTGCTAATTGACTTCTCCAGTCCCTCTCAACACTGAACTCTATGTCAGATCTTGGAAGACACAGAGATGCCCTCAGCAAAGGTGGCTTTTGTCAATATAATTAACTGAACAGACAGGACCTATACCTTTGCCCTCGAATTTTGGGAATGGGCCAAGGCTGCAAATGGTTAAGTTGGTAACTACTTTCCTAAGATAATTGTTCATGCTGTGCCATCAGGTTGCAAGGCCAGTACATTTAGTTCTTGGCAAAACTGCTGGTGAGGTATCATTGCATTGTATTGTATTTAATTATATTGTAGCAATTATATTATTGATTCAGCATTAGGGGAAAAAAAGATGCACGAACAAGTATCATGAAAGCACCAATTTCTTGTAGTCTGTATCATAATTTTTAAAGATTAGAATTGATGCAGAAGAACCAGAAATATATTTTTTTATTCCATGCATTGCTCGTCCTTGTTAAAATATGGCAACTACATGATCCACAATGCAACACTGGCAGTGGTGTCACATCACAAAGGCCATGTGTTGAATTTTGATAGTTGTTGTGAAATAAATTTCACCTATATCATGAACCCAGCATTCCAGTTTTTGAATGAAGGGGATTACTGGTGATCTATAACATAAATATGCTTGGCCACCAAATAGCATTAAAATGCAGCCTTCAAGCTAGTTATTAGTAATGACTTGTGCACAAACATAACACTATACATTGAGCTTTGTCTGTTTGGTATTGTTCAACAGTGTTATACAGGCGTGCTCTGTGTGCTATATGGAGCATTTTCCAATTCTTACAGTGTAATTAGTGAGGTTCACAGCCAGTGTGGTTACACAGGCTGTGGGGCAATAAAGCCAATACTAGGCGTCTTGACTTATGAGTATGTTAGATATTGTTATGTGCAGTATTAATAATTGATGTTTGTATCTTTATGTTCTTTTGTGTGAGTAAACTCAACATGTACAGTACATAGTGAAATAAATTATGGGTTAGTGTTTGAAAAGCTTGTCGAGGAGCCATCACAACAGGAGAGCAAAAATCCTGTTTAACAATACAATTTCACAATTCATTCTTATGCATATTTATAACATTAAATTTGGAAAGGCATAACCATTGTAATCAAATCATCATGCAATATTATACAATTGCTGGACAGTGATCAGTTTTGGCTAAATTCATTTAGCAATTTAAGGTATTCTCCACTGGATGAAGCGAATGGGCGATTTCTTCATTACAGCAATTGCGAAATAATATAATTACTTGTAATACTAACACAAGCTAAACCCTAACAAGCCAGTACGATTACTCCCAAAACATTAATCGTCAGTGTTCTCTGGATACTGGGTGGAGGACACTGGCAGAGCTTTTCTGCCTTGATATTTCACTCTCAGTGTTACTGCAGCTTTGTAACACCCTCATTGTTCCCGTGGTTCTTGTGGGAGTTTATTTGGTCATATTTTTGAGGGCCAACATTTGTATATCTCTAAAGCTAGGAGTGGTAAGATTCACACATGCCTTTGCTACATAAATTCACAACATTTGTAATTACCACATGTATACAAGCTGTTGTGTCTGCTGATTTGTGGGCACCGCATGTGTATATTTCTTGCTGAAGTAACGACAATTAGTCTTGTTGCAAATGAACCACAAGTTCTATGTTATCTCTTGGTGCTGACAACTTGTTCTCAGCTCTGGGATGTCACTTGGTGCAGAGATTCATTTAAGTATTCAGCAGAGAATCAAAGCAAGATCATGAACCCATAACACTGCAGGTGTGTCAGTCAGTCAACCTCACATTTATCTTGTGGTGTCTGTCCAAAATCAGGACTCTCACTGGGCTTCCAGAAACACACACACCACATAGGGATTTAAGCTGCTCTGTTATATAGGCCTTAACAAACCTGCTTTTGATCCTGTCTTTTGTTCTTCTCAGTGTCTGGGCTTTGTCATACGTCACACTGGCTTTCTCTTCACAATGTCTTTTATTCAGTGTGCCATGAAAACAGCAAAATATTACACCACTAACTGAGAAAAGTAAAATAAGATCAGCAAACAGTGGTTGGTGTTGAACCCTTGTTCTGTTGTCATAGGTGGTAGTGTGGAGTTGAAAGAGGAAGTCTTCAACCTGTGTTGGGAAATGGAGACAGAATCTGTCAAACTGACTGAGAAAGAAAGAAGGAAAAGACCGGAGTGAAAGGTTGAATAATGGTCTGGAGGGAGTAGAGTGCTGTGATAGGTTACCGGGGTCATCGTTTACTTTTATGGTTGCTGTTTTCTCCTCCATGAACAAGATGATAACAAGAGCACTCTACTATATAAGGCAGTTGAATGGCAATACCACAATCCAACAATGACACAAAATACCAGCCTCAAAAACTACCACTGATTTGAGTCAACACCTGTTAGACACAGTGTAAGCAACAATTCAACACAGCAAAATTCACTAATTAAAGAGGCTAATTGGATATTTGTGGATATTATTTTGTCCACATTCTTCTATTGGGCTAGAGTACATGTTGTTTACACTATGAGTAATACCTCCTACAGGGTACAATGTACTATGTGCACAAGTGACTGCCTTGTCTCGCTGTATCTGTTTATTTTACTTTTACATCCATCTCCTGTTATCTCCCATTCCACTTATTTCACTGATGATTGTGCAAACATGAGGCTATCTCAGCATGCATTGAGCAAGAGGTGGGGAACACCCTTTATTAATATTAAATGTAGATCTTAAATTTCTCCTGGTTTCATGTTTCTGCCCGCAGCATTTATTTTAATACCCAAATATGCGCACCGTGTCTCATTAAATCTGAAGCAAAGTATGACCTTGTGCGAATGCAGAGTGTGTCCAGTGTCCATTTCTCACTGCAAAAGCAAGGTGTGAGAATGTGCTCTACTTTTCTCATTCCTAAACCTCTTCAAGCCTCATTAAGTACGAAAACAAGCCAACTAGCTGCTGTGAATGGTTTGTCTCCCTCCGCGAGGCACAGACTCTTTTCTTGGCTCAAGCAAATGCTACAGAGTCCCTGCCGGAGAAGGCAATCAGTGAGGCGGACAACAATGGGAAAAGTTTCATGTTTTATCTGACGTCTCATGTGCTGAGTGGTATGGTTTACATTTACTACAGTGTGGGTGGTACAAGTGTATGATGTGCATGTTTTGAATATAAAAAGTTGAGTTCATTGCAATTGTGATTCTACAGAAACAAGTCACAGTGGCTTTTCTGTGAAGCGATACTCAGGCACTGTGATGCATTACTAATTTGCTGATGTCAAATATATTGTTTACTGTGTTCACCATCTTAGTTTAGTTTGCTGTAATGTTTGACAATTAGAACGAAACGCAAAGTATTGCTCAGTCGAAATGTCACCATTAGTTTCGTTTAGGTTTTGTTATAAACCAGTTTTGGTCAAATAAGATTTTAAGTTGGAGGAAAAGCCAGCAGATTACAAACATTATTACAATTCATCCTGTGTGAGACAGGTCTGCAACAAATTTCATTGAAATCCACTAAACAGCTGTTGGGACATTTCATTCAAAGAATGAATTTCGTCAAACAGGCTGTACCAAATAGTTCAAAGCTTTGATCATAACACTGACATTTGAATTGTGAATTAATATCACATATTGCTGATATTGCAGGCCAATGCAGAGTGTTGTGAGGTGACTGCATGGAGCAGAGGGACACTTTCTGGCAGGTGGCTGCTGATAGCCAGTGAGATCTGGAGGAATAAACATCTGATTCTGCTCTGATTCTTGGGCCGGTCACTGGCAGGAGGAGAACTCAAAGTTCTTTTTTCTACTTTGGGGGCCTATCCTCTTGTATCTCCAGCAGCCACAGTAGCCGCAGAGAAACACTGTACTACAATTAGTCCCAATAAGACGCTCAAGGTAATGATGTCATAAAAAATGATGATAGGCATTCAAAGCTCCATTTGAATACCGTAGTAGAGGCTATGAATGTGAACAAATAACATTAAATGCAGCCCTACAAAATTTTGTGTTGATCCATCTTGTAAATGTTGAGATATTTCATGGGATAAGTGAAAACTTTGATCAGCAGGTGGCACAAGAGGAAAAGTGGGGATCTTCAGGGCAACCTGTGTATCC
>JBCAUF010000001.1:11860158-11873088 GCA_038406115.1 Haemulon aurolineatum | reverse complement strand
GTTCAGTCTGGATTAAAGTGGTAGACCAATGGGCTGACAGAATGACCTTGCCATCCCAAGAGCCACAACTAGTGTAAATAAAAACTGCTCTCACAGTGCACAGTGAGGCTACTGCAATTGTTGCCGACCTTATCTCCTGAATTCAGCACCTCTTACTTGGCCACTGACAATGCTTCGACTTGTCAAAATTGATAAGCAAGGGCTGCTCTCTGGTGATCTCTTACATATATACACACACCACACTCATAATGACAAATTCTCACCAGGAATCTTTACATTTGTATTTGGGTTACTTCTAAAACAATTTCTTCTTACCCCCAAAGAAAAAATAATTCATACTTTAATGTCCAAAACAGATCTCCACAATGAGCCTAGAGAGCAGACCAACAGCTTTTGGTCTGAGCCAAACCAACAGTGCTCTTTGCCAGAATGCTTATCCCTCTCTTTCCTCCATGGAGTTAGCAGGCTTACATCATGTTTACAGCTTGTATCCTTGTATAAGCAGAGAAAATTAAGATCCATTGCTTACTCGCATTTGTGTGTGATGCTAACATGCATAAAATGTCAGACAGTCCACTTGCATGCTCTATTTTTCCGTCATTACACTACTTAACCCAGCAGTGAATTCACATTCTAGCCTTCTCTCCTTTGCAGCAGTATTGATGCATCTGTGATTTGTGGCACAGTTATCCAGGGGGTTCTGTTCAGAGATTGGTGAAAAGTCATAAAGGTAGTGTTTGGTGTTGTCTGGAATGAGAAATGGGTCTGCATGGATAAGATGTTATGCACAAGAAAAAATGAAACTCACCAAAGGTTAAACAGGCCAAAGAAATGTCATCAAAATGCCACTTAAACATGATTTGGCCTTTTAGATTCTTTCATCACATCAAACTTTGTGCCAGCAGTGTGGCTTGAATATGAGTGAAAATGCAGCACCGTTCCCTGAAAAGGTCGATCAAAATCGGTTTTGAAATACAACCTGGACTTCAAGATAAATCACATAAGAATATATTTTATGCACCAGAAAGCATGCTAATTTGACCAGTAACACATAATTGAAGATTTAATCTGTTGTGGAAATAATGGAATTTGAATTAAATGCAGGAAGACAGAGGGAGAAAAAATAATGTATAGGACTTTTATAAGTCAAATTAAAATGCAAATCATTTCATTCTTTATGAATTCTCCAAGAGGTTATGTTTTATGCCTTATCGCCAGCCTATTAATTAATGACTAATAAAGAACATCAGAGGTGCGACTTAAGGAAGGTAGGCCCTTGCAGCTAGGCAACTGGCTGAGAGACACTGAAATGACTGCTTAATTAAATGTTCAGACATGGGATTATGCTGCCCACTCTCACTCAACTCGGCTTCTGCTTCATTTTCTGCACTTAATTTCATGACCTGCTCAGGGCAGTCATGTTCTAAACACAATGATGTATGTTTGGCATTAAAAGGCAGGGGAGGCACAGTGAAGTCAGACCAACCAAAACAAATAAACAAAAGACTGCTATTACAGAATGCTTTTTCCTGCACCTAGGCACATTTATATCAATCTAGCGAATAATATATTGTTGAGAATATGGTTATTGAGCTTTTCATGATGATGGCAGTATAACAAAAATGTTGTGTATATAAATTGCTGCATAATTAATGCACAAACGCTGTTAAAATAGCATTTCATTTATTTGATAAATAATATTTTCGTCTTTACTGCAAAGAACACTAGTAGTAACCATGTAACAATTATATTAAGTGCTCAGATTACAGACTGCAGCCTTCATTACAGGCTAAAAGCAGTATGGGTGTATTTGTATTTTAAACCTCTATGGTTTAGAAACTCATAATACAAAGAGTAATAAGAGTAATTGACATTTTATGCAGTTGTTGATGTCAACAGTTTCACAGATGTTTATTGGCAGCGAGCCTACCTGGCTGTGTGGTATGGAGCTCTCTTAATATATCGATAACAGCCACAACAACCTCCAGAAATATGAAAAGGCAACTGTCATGTAACCTTCAAGGTGGAACCCAGGGAATAAAGGGTTTGCCAGTCACCTGCTGCTACTGTACTTGTAAAGCTTATTACTGTGAGTACATGATAACAACTAAAGGTGACTCAGATGAGCTTTCAACATTTTGAACTCTTCTCTTCACTGATCGATAAAGAGGCTGAACAGAGAAAAATGTTCAGAGAGATTTTGGTGAATGAAACTCTATTGGTGTGAGGACACACAGATATTTCATACAGTAAACATAATATACTGTAGATAAACAGTGGCATAAACATATTTTCTTTCAAACAACTGGTTATAAAAGCTTAAACACTACTAACAGCTTACTTGCCACTGTAGCTAACTTCAAGTCCATTAATGTTCTGCAATTCAAGACTGTCTACACTAATTGGTTTATGCAGGCAGTCGTCCCGAGCCTCCGGGCCACCTTGGCTGTAACTCACCTTCATTTCCCCTCAGATACTAGACACGACAGTCACTGGGAGTAGAAAATTTTGCCCCTCCATCCTTGAGCCTCTGGCTGATGGGCCCTATTCACAATAAATAAGAGGATCAAACTGCAGTGGGTGTGGGTGCAGTGCAGTCACTCAGTACATTAGGAGGGAAAGGGGATGGTGTCTATAAGCCTGTTTTCTCCCAAGTTGGCTAACAATTCTTGAAACAGTTCGATGTGATTGGACAACTGAAAGAGCCGTTAAAAATAGCAACCTATTCTTTTCAACTCTTCTTGTATCCTGATGTGCATGATTGTTTCTGTGACAGACATGCAATTATGTGAGGGCGCATTCTTTATTGTCAATGGAAGTTGGTTCAGTTATGCAGCAATTAGCAGAGACTGGAGCTTATCAGCCAATAAAGGCCTTATACTAATTTCAGTGTTAAACTGGCCTCAACATTTATTAGAGTGTTTATATGCTGACTGGCACTAAATCTCAGAGTTCAATAAAAGCTTTGTGATACAATAATGTTAGACTTTTTTTTGTAATTGCTTTGACAGGTACCTCTGATAACAGGATGAATTGTTACTTCCTTCAGAATCTTATCTTAATCTTTGAAGTGTAATGCAATTAGCCATCACTGATTAATCTCCTCACATTACTGATTTTCTTTGTGGTGGAAGGCGCTGCATGTTTTGCTACTGTAAGGCAAAACATGTCCATGACTGGGATGATTTTATACTCCAGTTTCACAGGATTGCTGCAGCAGAATTCACTTCAGGGTCCCTTTTGTTATTTTCTTCTTTTATAAGTCCTCATGTGCACAAACACAGCCTGCTTGTGGGCAACTTGGAGTGACCCACCAATTCAGCAAACTTTATTAGTCTGAAAAATGAGGGACAATGGAAGAGATGGCAGTGCTTCAGCTTTCATTAACTCTAAATCACTTTGCATGTAGAGTGCAACAGTGCACAAACGTAATTAATTTCCTCAAGGACAATTATTTTAGTGCTTTGAGATAATGACAAGAACTCCTCAAAGTTCAATCTCGGGAAATAGATACTGTAGGTGGTTTTGAAGGAAAATGATCCCCAAAGGCCTAATTGGGAGTCTGTATTGCACCATCTCTGGTGACAAATTCACCATGTAGCATATCTGTATTTGGTAAAAATTACTCTATTCACAGTGTAATTAACATAATTACAGTATATATGGACACATTTAGTTAAGGAACACAGTGTGTGGGGACAGTTGGCCTATTTTCACTATCCAAATTTCTTCATATAGTGCTTCATGTGATGGCCCCAGGCCCCACCATAACATTCAAAAAACAAGTTATGTGCTGAATGCTTGATTTGGATTTGCATGTCACATTGTTGTCCTCTGCTAGATGCTACTGTAAGTTTATTGCATGCAAATGATAACACACTGGGTCAAGATACCATTAAGCATTTTGATACTTAATATTTTTATCCATGATATATATCCATTATATATCAAATTTTCTAATTCTTATTTCAACTTTAAGGGAGTGTCATTGCGCATATCACTGCACATGTTGAATGAAAATATGACAAATAAAATAACATTTTTGTCATAGGTTTTAAGTGGAATGTGCTGTTTAGCAAGACTGAAAGTTAAGACTCAACACACCAAAGAGTATGAATAGTATTCTGTAATGTGCATACTGTGCAACACACTTGTAATATCAAAGAATGGAACTGCTTCTTTGTGTGGTTAGAGTACAAAATGTTAGTAAGTATTCATTGCTGCTCAAGTCTTTATGTAGGTTGTGCAGGAATTTGAAAATGTTATGATTGTATCATTGTATAATGTAGATTTTTACTGAAATGCCACTTTAAATCTTCACTGAAAACGTTTAATTGTTGCCTTTTTGTTACAAATCAGCTGCACAAAATGTGAAGCACAGTGAGGGACACACAGACAGGGTGATTATGGTGGCCATTTTTCAGGACAGAGGCATACATCTAACTGCAGTGGGGGTGGGGTGGTTTTAGGAAGAATACATTGTCTGTATATATGTTAAGGTCTAGCATCAATCATGATCTATCAGATCAGCTCTACTCTCTCCTGTTAAAAAACAGAGCTCCTATCTACATGGTGTGCTGTCACTTTTGCAATGGAGAGTAGAGTTAAGATGAGCATTTCCCAAGAGAAAACAGATGTCCTTGTCTGCGAGTTGCGAGATGCAAATATATGGTACCTCAAATTTGCCGCCAAGGGCAGACAGTGTCCCACTTTTTTAAATTCATTTAAATTTCAGATAATATTGAATCCCTGTCACTGTGTTTTCCATGTGTAAAGATGTGCGCCAACACTTTTTGTCATTACCAGAAAATTGAAACCTTCCATTTCGTTTATAATTTGATTGTAGTTCATCAGTCGTATGAAATGTGTTACTGAAGTATTTATTTAGAAACCCGAATCTTAAAACACTGCACTAATGATACTTCAGATTATACGTTGACCTCCTAAACGTAAGAGAAGACAGAGACCTACAGTATGACACTATCAGCCAACCATCATGTTCAGGGGTCCACAGACCAGCAAATCTCCTGTGTTTCATGGTGAAAGGCCTATGAAGCACGCTCTCTTCTGCTTCCACCCCTGTCACACAGGCCACTGATGGATGGCAAGAGTGATGAATGTGGGAGACGATTGCCTCTTTCTTTAAAGATCTTGCATGCTAGAGCAGCTGAGACTTGTTGGTTTTGACACTGATCAAGGAAAAGATTCAAACTAGACAATGTAGGCTGGCCTGGTCACACCCATCCAGGCCACTTACATTCATCATTCTGTGTGTTGTCCTCTCTGTGCATTCTTGTTAAAAAGCCCATTTTCTGGCCAATATTTCCCTCTGCTTTGTTGGTTTACTGGTCTCTTTTTTTTGATGAGGTTGTCAGAAAATGTTGATGCTCTGGCCCTTGGACTGGATTGGACAATTTGTTTGTAGAGTTTCACTGATGGCAGATGTACAGCACAAAAGAAGAAACATGCACCATTAAAATGGAATGACTGCATTAGAGGCTATAAAGTTGAATATAGTATCTCCCAGGAGTTCACCTTTAAAAACATATTAGCATGTAACATCGAGCTAATTGGCCATGTGTCATCCTTCCTCACACGCTAATAATAATGAATGTTTCTATGGTCATGTAATGAGTAGAAGAGATGAGGCTCTGTTTTCATTGGAGCATAATGAAAGCGCAAACACAAAGGCTACTTCCGTCTTCCTCCTTTCGTCCTTATTTCATTATTATGCCTGAGCCTTGCCTTTTTGGCTCCCGTCCTCTCTCATATAATTTACCACCGTCCTTTATTTAAAAGGCAACTCCCTCCTGCTTCAAGCCATCACTCTGCAAGTCTTAAACTATCATTGCCCTGTCTTATCCTCACCGGAGGCAATCACAAATCAGTGTTCGGTCTCTGATTTATTTGTTCTCTTATCTTGTGGCCTGCTGCTTCCTATGCTGCTGCCAATACCACGTGATGGGTTTGGGTACTGAGGACCAGCTCTGAATTGGAACCACTTCAACGTTCGTAAGAACAGAAAATAGTCACATGCTTTTTTGTTCTGCTCACTAGAGTCAAGTTTGTCAAGTGGTGGAAGAAGTATTCACGACTTTTAATTAAAGGTCCAGTGTGTATTAATTAGCAGGAGTTGGGGATATTTATTAAGCAGGAATTGAATAGAATATTTTTTTTATTATTTTTATTACCTGATCTCCCCACAATTGCAAATTGCAAAATGCAAAAATCTGACCCAAATTAAATGCACCACCTTTAGCCACTAACAGTGTCTTCACTGCATCAAATTAGGTGATTACGCTAAGTATTTTATTTATCCCCATGAATGTTCAATACAGGAAAATCAAATCTACTTCTTCTTCACAGTGTTATAATGGATATAAAGCTGGTCTTGTATACTTCACCCTCATAGAAATAGATCCTAAATCTAGTAAAACACCATATATTATCAATTAAGTTGGAGGCAGGGCAAGAAACAGGATTTAATGGAGGACTAATCCTGTACTGGGGTTGCAGTGTCTCTGGAATTATCAATTGTTTAAGTACAAGTAGTATCAGTGTCAGTATCTCTATCATGTAGCTTCAATACATCTCTATTAACAACACGCAGATAAGATAAAGCAAAATGCCTTTTATTAATGCATTCCAGTGATTTGTCCTGTCACTGAAACATTAGTGTTTCCTCCTCTGCTATGAAGCTTTTACAGTTGCTCAGTGGAATATAAATTCAGGCGATATGGCATCAGGCTTTAATGATAGCAGTTCCTCATGTGAGAAATGACAATGTGTGCCAGGTTCTATAATGATTTCTGTGAATCTTCCAGTGTGCCACTCTTGCGGATAGATGAACCGATTTAATGTTTAAAAAACATATGCAAAGCATAATAATGCATCCTTATGCCTAAATTCATGCTTGAAAGCCCCAGATTATCCCAGTATATGATGTCAGTAATCTAATACATTGTACCAGTTGTTCATGCAGTACAATGAGCCACACTATCATGGGGTGGTGCCTTTATTAACTTCAACAATTCTAGTATTTTCATCTTTTTTGTGTACAGTATTTGGCAAAATAGGCATTTGATAGTGCTCTGCCATTACGATTTATTGGATACAAATTGTCTTTCAACTAATTTACAAATCTGCAGAAGAAACTGGCATGGATATCCACTCATCCTTTATTTACAGAGCCAGATGGTATGTTTGGACACCACCAAGCATCTTTTAATACAACAGATGCTGAATTGTGAAATTTCTCTGTTTTGGGTAGCTGGCTGTGTGCCATTATGTCTAAAAGCCCATTATCGAAGGCAAATGTGTGCCCCCCCTCCACTCTCTGCTGCTATCAGAGAGCATCAAGTACAGCCAAAGTTATTTCTTTGTGAACAGAGAATGGGCTCCTTCTCAATTCAGTCTGTCAGCTCTCTGCATAAAAGTCTTCTACACTCAACCTTTCTCCCAGAGATTTCAGTAGAGATTCACTTAGCTGTCAGAAAACAATTGCTCTTTGTAAAAGGCAGTGGCTGGTGCAACTTTAATTTTAAAGATGTTTTAAATGAGCTGCCACCGTGTGATTGATGGGCTGTGAGAAACTTGCCTCCAGTTCCTCTATATCCCACAACAGCGGGCTTTAATTACGTGCCCCTTGTATTGATGCTGTCAGCTCTAGTGTGATATGCATCATGTATGTGGGGAGAATGGATTTTGCCACCTGTTTGCCCGCTCCGTACAGTTTCATTGCACACAATGTCATCAGTGAAAATGCATTGTCATCAAAGTAGAGTGATATTGCCGAGGGATCAAAGCCTTAAGTATTCATGTATTCACTCAGCTGTTTACTCTCATTCAGAGTTTAAAGTGAATTTGATTTTGATTGATGAACAATCATGTTTGAACTGACCCACCATTTCATCAATATGTACTCTATGTATGTCTGCTTTTCATGCAGTTAATTTACAATTGCCTGAGCATCCCAGGAAAAACAATATTCTGGCTCCCAGAAAGTAAATTTGTGTAGCCTTCATGTTAAAGAGGACCATCTTTTTACCCATTCACTTGAACAGTTTTGAACTGCCAGTATAGGCACTGCCTGAATACACTACAAAGCTGTTTTTAGAGAGCTAACTCAAGAATCCATAGCTTTGAATATGGCCAATTCCTTTGGCAAATGTAAACATCTCATGAATTCTTTCAGTGTTTTGGGATAAAAGAAAAAAGAACACATTTGAGTACTGTATTGATGTTGATAAAAACAAGTGATTATGGAAACTCAGATAGGATATTGCATTGCAGCCTGATGTTCAATATATCGAGCGTACTGTAACAACAACATTGCGTTGGAATTCACAATGTGAGAGAAAATGTACCTGCAGTTAATTGAGATAGGTGATACACACTCCATCAAATCTTTTGTGAGTGTCTGTGTCTTTTATGTCACAATATTCCCCTAAATTATAATTTTATTGTTTATTTAAGGAACAATGCACAATGTATTCGTTGCACCACTTCTAGCTAAAAACAAATTTTCATCTGTAGCCCCAGGTGGAGTCTGCCAGTAATGTGCACGTTGATGCAGTGAAAGGTTTAATAGTTGAGACAGTTGTGGTAAATTAAAACATGGCACCTTCAGAATAAACATGAGAAAACATGAGTAAAGCAGACACACCAGTTCCCAAGCAGAGACATGTGATCTATCAGTACTGTACCATCAGAAATCAAAATATAATTAAATAAAACAATTCAGTAGTTTAAGAAATTTCCAAACAGACATGTTAATGCTGGCCAATGAGATACAACGATTGAATTCAGGAATCTTTATAGATAAAATAACTAGATGGGAATGTCTGTCTGTGGTTAATCCAGTGAATTTAATACCTTTTTAAAATCAAAGCGCCTAATCACAGTGTTGGACAAATAGATTTAGTGTTGCCAGAAAACATTAATAGCCATTGATTTGCAATGTTTACCACCATTGTCAACAACTACATCAGTTTAAATGAGAAAAATCTCTGACATTTGACAAATTGTCTATTGCCTCATTGAAATTGCCATGACAGTTAAGTTGATTGAAGGTGTGATAAAATGTGTTGTTATTTTAATGTAGTGCAACATGAATTATTTTGGGAGGTGGACTTCAAAATGTGCCCCTGTGTTCCTATGCTTTCCTCTCCTGTAGCTAGTTCCAAACAGTCACTATTGTGCAGACTTTACAGGCAGATAGAAGCTGATGTACAGTAGGTGGCAAAAAGAAAATATGCAAATAATTTAATGCTGTTGACCCAAACATGCCAAAGTCACAGAAATTTAGAATTCACCATTCAGAGGGTCTTTTTGATAAAAAAGACAGCATAGAGAAAAAAAATCTTAATACTGTAACATGTGGCCATTGACTTTTACTGTGGTCCAATTTATTCAGATCTCTGTATTGTGTAATGTACACATAATTCATTAAGCATGTGTCAAATGTGTGCCAAGTTAACAGTTTATTTAGACTTTTATTGTTGATGAAGCTTTCTTTAATTTGCTACTTTAATCTAATCTGGGATTAATACAACGTGTCGAATAAGTGGACATAATATGTTATATATGCCATTTTGGTGTTCTTACGCTTGTTCTTATTAGAGGCTTTTCTTTTTAAATTGTTTTTTTCTTTTTTTCTTTTTTTTTTTTTGAAAACTTGAGTCCCAAAAGATTTGGACTTGAGACGTGAGATTGTGGGTCGTGGAAGGAAAGTGAGTTATTCAATGACCTCGAGTTCCCTTGAGTCCATCGGCTGGTGAAAAGTTTCAGTGTTGGGTGTCATGTCACTGTTCCCACTTGGAATGATGCCAGAGACTGAAACGATCAGTTTGGGAGAACACACTGGTCTCCTCTCCCGTGGCCTTTAACTTTTCTCTGCATTGCTGTTAGTATGCAATATATTGGACAGTCAAGATAACTTTTTGCTTGGTTCTCTGAAAGGATATAATGAGAGTTCACCACCTGTGTGATGTCCTGTCAGGGGTTGATCTTATGTGAGGCAGTATTGCCTCTGCTGCTGCTCTATGGTTGGATTAGGCTCTTCTTATTGGCTTAAATTCTGCATTACTGAAGCTCTTATTTGTTACTTTGATCCCAGTGGTCCTTTTGATTGTAAATGTGGGTGTTCCCCACTGACTAAAATGACATTTCTCATCCAGTGTCATTAGGATATGTTAATTTGTGATAATTAAGGTCCTGTTATCATGCTTTCCATTAATGGATGATTTGAATTCATCAGCACCAACATGGATGTGATTGAAAACAGATGTTTCTGAATGTTTAATGAATCTGACAAGAGTGTTTAGTGAGGATATTCTCATGGGCAGAACATTATAAGCATTTCATGAATGAGACCCTAAGATACGACTGTAGCTTATGGTTTATGTTTTCATTGGGGTTGTCGAAAATTAACACGTTATTAATGTTAATAATTTTAATGGCATACATTTTTTGAAGTTCGATTAATGACCCTTGTCCTAGCCTGTAGTTTGGAAATAAATGACACAGCAGTAATGTTGGAGATAAGCAGAAATGGATCCCACAGAAAAGAATGTTACGAACGGCAAATTCAGCTTCAAAGTTTTGCCAGATGGTTCAGTCTACAATACCAAAGTTATTTATATTTATTGTTGACATGAGTTAACACCAGAGTATGTTGAGTCTTAAACATCACTTGCTGGCCAAACACAACACAGATACAGAAAGCCCGCCTCCTGCTTGCCAGAGGTTGACCACACTAGATAGTTTATTGTCCCTTGTGTGAGGTTTGACAGGCTTGAGTATGTTATGTTGTTTTTTGGGCAAGTGGTAAAATTTATATTTTTAATAGTAAACATTTAGTTACATATTACAAGCATATGTGTTTATTCTCATGTTAAAAATATTACAAATTGGAAAAATATTCCTTAAAGTACATTTAGAACAAATAAAAAATGTGTGATTAAAAGAAACCAGAGGTTTGGGTTTTTCAGAAATGCTAAATACCACCATGTCCCATAACTCAAAAACATATTCTCCAATGCAATTCTTTATAAACAGGTTGGCTAAACATTAAGAAAGCACTTGATTACATATGAAATATTTGTCAAAGAAGAGATAAGAAAGCTCACAATTGTGTGCTAGTACTGTAATCATTCCCATGTACCATTTTCTTTCATGCAAATGAGGAACACAGTGGCAGGATTTGTAGATAAATTAGTATAGTTTATATCAAATAAAAACACAAATTATTGCTCAACCATGAAAAAAATATTTCATGCAATCCCTTATTGGGACAAATTACAGTATTGATAATGCTGATCATGGTTTGATCTTTCCCTTACACTCGAATAATTATCCACAAATAGAGGCAAGAGACAGAACCAAAACATGTTGTTTGTCCACTCTCGCAGTCTGTTCAGGGTAACAAACAGGACAGAAAACAATATTATCATAATTGGCTGAAGGCACACACACATATACATACAGCTACTCGCACACATACACATACACATACACACACACATTACTCTGTTGTATCTTGTGCAGGTAATGAATATTGGAGAGAACTAAACTAAACCAACCATGCAGTCATTTGAAGTGTGTGCTGTGATATAGAGAAGTGCTGACTTTAAATTGTGAATAACAATGAGGTGGAAACTATTGGGGTCTGTTTTGCTTGCTTGCCATGAGGACACAGTGTACACATATGTACTGGACAGTTAACATTACAGAACAGTTGGTTGTTATGAATTGTTTCTATTTGTCCATTACTGTTACAGTATATCTGTATAGCATACAGTATAAGAAACAGGAATAACTGGGTTTGACAGAGCAAAGTAAATACAGATAAGGACAAGATGGAAAAACATTTGAGCATCTGCAGCATACTGTGAAATTACACACATGTGCCCTTGCACATATTGTGTGTTCTGTGTGTGTCTGTAAAGTTGTCAGCAATCTCAAACATCAAAGGTAAACATCAGGTGTTGGTGTCAGTCCCTTACAATCAAAGAGAAAAAAGCTTTTTGTCGACTCCCAATTTCTCCATCAGCAGTGGCCTCAAAAGCCCACAATGTCACATGACATGTGGTGTTATTTCAGTGACAGATGCTGCTGCACCTATAGTGCTCTATCCACCTACGCAAGAAAACTAACTTAGAAAGAAAATAATGTAATTAAAAGAAAACTTCTTTAATGTATGATTAGCGGGCCATTGCTCTTGATGTCTAAGAGGATGTGTTCACATTAGCCATTGAAAATAAAATAATAATAACTTTACTCTGTTCATGTCTGGCTCAAGCACAACACATTTGAACACAATAGCTGATGAAATATGACACCTCTTTCTCCAACTTGGAATATGAAACACAAACCATGTCTGTAACAGGATCTGGATCATGGGGGCTGACAAGGTCACAGATGTGGTTAGGTGCTAGTCCAGCACAATTTACTGGTCAGCTTTGAAGGTGACCGGTAAAGCATCAATGTTACTCACACATCTGATGAGATCTTGAATAAAGAGTTGAGGGGAATGAATTTAGTGTAACAGTCATCTGATTAAACAAATATGTTTCAAAGATATATTTCATGGCTTTGTGGGTCAATTTAACAGATATTAGACTTAGACTTAGACTTCTCCTTATTGATCCCTTTGGGATGGCTCCCTCCAGGAAATTGAATTTCCAGTAATGAGGTTACAGTGCAAAATACAAAAACATATACCCTAATTAAACAATAAAACTCTTAACACTAAACGATTAACTATTAGCTAAAAATATAAAATATATAAAATAACTTTCAATATATAAAATAAACTTTCAAGTAAAGCATTTGAATGGTTGAGTGTCCAAATTGTTATTACTTCTGTCCTCTTGCTCTATTTCTTCTCCCCCTTTAGTGAGGAGTTATAGAGCCTGATGGCATGAGGGA
>JBCAUF010000001.1:11802918-11813914 GCA_038406115.1 Haemulon aurolineatum | reverse complement strand
AAGTAAGCAAAGGGGTTTGACGGGGTATCTTTTCCAAGCGCTGTCTGAGGTGAGGCCCACAGTCTCAGACCATGGAAACCCATGGATAAGGATGTATTCTTCACAATGCATATTGCTGCAGATAGCAGAAACGAAGAGCAGATTATGAAAAGAGAAATCACAAAAAATACCTTATCCTACAAATCTCTGAGACTCAGCCCTGCAGAGGCTAAGATTCAACATCCACACGCCAAACGTCAGGATGATGACAAATCCTACGACATTAATTGAGGCTATAAAAAGATTCATTGCACCTCCTCATGTCACTGAATCGCAATGTGTGGGAGGCCATCGGTGTCAGGCTCTGGTACATAGCTACAGAGAGGCCCTCAAGTTGAACAGATGTTAAATCAGGCCCTACAACTCTGATCTCTGTGGCCTACACATAGCCTACAACTCTGCATCTTTCCTGCTTTTGCGACAAAAGATATGCAGCCATAATGCCCCGAGGTCTCTAAACATCACCTTTAAAAATGATATCATAATGTTGTAAAAGGAGTAAATGATTCCATAAACTTGTTGCTTGTCATTATGCATGTCATCATTTTCACGTGTGAATGTCAAAAGGAGGATTAGTAATCAAAGCAAATCTCAGTGGTCTAAGCAGAAATAATGAAGTAGAGTATGTTCTAATAATAACACACCTAACATTTCATTGGAACAAAAAGTCCAATTTGTCAGGCCATGGATTTGATGTTATTAAACCATATTTTTATGCCATTCATTTGTCCTTTGACCAATCCATTTAGCACATGCTTCTGTAATCCTCTGTCCAATTGGCAAATCCAGTTGTTAAATACACTATTGTCCTTTTAAATAAAAGGCACAATTGATAATCTTCTGCTGTGTAAGTTGTTTGACAGGATTAAATAGGAAAATATTCAGGAGCAAAGGAGCAGCAGATTAAAGGCTACAGAGTGTACGGCGTCTGTTTTCATAAGCGGTCTATACTTCAAAAATTCTACACAAAATTTTAGCTGTAATTGTGAGAAATAAACTTGCTAATTGTTGTGTAAATAAATAGCCAGATCCTTTGAAGTGTTCCTCTTGAATTGATCATAGATCTACCTACATGCCTTGTTTGACAAATCTCCCCAAACCCTGCTCTTTGCTTTTTTCATAACACACATCCAAAAGGGTGTGAAGGATGAAAAGAAAAAAAATACTAAAAGGCAAAAGCACATTTAGCGAAAGTCCACAGGTTTCACTTTCTTTAATAATTCATTTGTACATGCTCTCAGGCCAACTTCTTATAAAGAACAATTCTTCTAAGAAAAGTGAGTTGGGTTGCTCAGGGGAAGACTCACTTTATATACTGTATATCTTTGGTAGACACTAAAGCCTTAAGTGACCAACTGATTTTGCCAAGTGGAGTTGAATGAAATTACAACTCTTATTAGACTGCTTCACACTAACTCACATGTAACAGTGCTCTTTGCATGCAGGTCCCCGATCTTTGCACTGATCACATTTGATGGCCTCAGATTCCGAACTGATTTCACAGTGGAGAGATTCACATAAAATGGTGTGAAATACTAAATCTCACAGTCAGATGAGGCTGGTGGATGGAATATTCCAGCAGCACCATTTATCATTTAACTTTTTGCTTCACTAACTAATAGACATTCTCTTCCTCCTATTCTCTCTCTCGGTCTCTCTATTTCTCCGATGTCCAATTAAATCTCTTTCTTCTTCATTTCTCTGCTGCTCCCAGAGGGAAGTGTGGAGGACAATGCAACACAGTGTAAGCCTTTCATTCCTCCTCTTTCACCAAGTCATCTGTCTTGTGGTGTTTTAATCAACCTGCCCATAAAGCTCCACTTCTTTACATTATTCAAAGTTCATATTGATTGCTTGTTTGTGACATGGCTGTTTATTTACTTTTCTTGAATTATTTGGATTTTTTTTTCTCGTCTGCAAGTAAACTAAGCTGCTGAGGTCGATATTTAAAACCGCTTTTCCCTGTTTCTTGTTTTGTCAAGAATAATTTAGACTGGCAGCGTGGTGGTGCAGTGGTTAGGACCATTATTGCCTTACAGCAAGAGGGTTGTGAGTTTGAATCACCTCCCGTTTGAATTTAACATTTTTTCTTTGGGTTTTCGTTCAGGTTTTTCCCACCATTCAAAGACTTGCAGCTCGTGTTGATTGGGCACTTAAAATAATTTGCCCATGAGAGTGATTGGCATATGTTAGCATGTTAACCCTGTGGTGACCTAGCAAAGAACCCTGGAAGTTTCTGTAGCCTTTTTCTTTTTTGTTTGTGATGAATGGGTAAAGACAACCTTAAACGAATTCTCTGAAATGATATTACATTCAAAAGGAGAATCTGAAGGATTTTGTAGATCAGTGTTTCTGACTATTCTCTAACCATATTTTTAGCCCTTTTACATGTAAATGTATGGAAACGCTGTTATGATTGCAGTTTGCTGTACTGTACTTATGATTTATCACCCAGCAACCGGTTATACCATGTATTGGCATAAGTGCAGTGTTAATTGTTTGAGACTGTAACACAAATTGCAAGAACTGGTTTACACCTTACCAGAAAAAATAACAAGATGCTTGTCCTGCCTATAACTAACGGCAACCTTTTATTTTTTGCATGCACAGTTGTACATGTACAATTTGTATTGAAATGCTTGGTACAGCAGCTGTACTTATTCCCTGTAGTCTTGAAACCACAGAAGGTTGAGATTTATGTACCAGGCAATATTTCTGCGTCTTTTGTCCAGTTACCATGTAGTTAGGGTTTGATTTGCTCAAGCAGTATTACATAATGGGTGCATTTTGTAAGTGGAGGGAAGGTAGAAAGGTGCTCTTCAGTGGCAGAATTTGTCTGAGATAATTTTGACTGAACACAGTCATGAACACATTTAATGGTTTCAGGCACAGAAATGCAAAAGGATTGTAAATATGACTGTGATTAACATTGCGGTTTATGAATAACTGTGCTGTGATCATTACTCCTTATATATGTAGTCAAGAGTGTTCTTTCCTGAAATCCATTTGTAGCGTGCTTCAGTCTCACTCAGTTTTCAGATGATTTGTGCTAATGTATCTCTAACATTGCAGTCTGTCATCTGAATCTCAGATCAGACCTGAATTAGATACAAATGCTTACACGCTGTCTAATCCTCTTCCTTTTCCAGCTCACTGCTAAACAATCTTAAAATGAAAGAGGTCTGTCTTGATGGATTTATTATAAAGAGTCCTGCAGGTGATTCATGCAAGACTTTTCATTGCTTTTGGTGGACTACAAACACAAATAGTAGTCCTGGTTTAAACTCAGGCTTTTTGAGCACATAAAAAACTACTTGTTGTGTTTTTTTTATATGTGATTTGATTTATGATCATATTGGTGTAGTTTGCTTTGTCTGTAATTCTTAATTTGAGAGAGACTACTGGAGAATGCGCCCATACAATTGCATCCTAATTTCCTTTGCAATACTGTATAATATATATTAATGGTATAGCCCTACAGTGTTTACAGTGAAATCTGTCTTTCTGTGGTGCTGATTCATCACTTAGACTGAATGACCTTCTCCTTCTAATGCAAACAAAAGCTTCTGGTAGTCAGAGAGGGCTGTTCCTCTACATATGACTGGACACTGATACCAGCTTATTGTTTTGATATTTTATTTCTCATGTACTGACTGGTTTTAAAAACAAAAAATATAAAATTGATGGCAGCCCACAGAAGCTGATGCCACTTTTAATGGTATCTAAAAAGAACTGACTCTGGTTCCATATGAATTGTATTTTGTCTCAAGTCTGGTCTTGATACTGTACATGCTTCTCCAGGAATTCTCTACTTTGGTTCAGACTAAAATGTCTCAACTACCATTGAGTGTATTGTCATGAAATGTTATACAGGCATTCATGGTCATGTCAAATGTTTCACGTAATTCCCTGGATTTTTGTCTAGAGCCTGAGCTGCAGATGTACTCTGTGTTTCATTCTAATAAGCATATTTTAACAGTAAACTCTTTCAGTTAACTGAAATGAACATAATAAATAATATATCCACTAACTGTCACTTGTTAGCATTTAGCTCAAAGGACTGCTTTTGCCTGCAGCAGGTAAAATGTTGCCAGCAGGTGAAATGTAACATTAATACAAAGTATCCCAAATAACATGTTCATCAGTCTTTATTCACTGTTGAGATAAATGTTCAGTATATAGAATATAATTGGAGTATGTCCTCCACTATGTTCCACAATCACATTTATATTCTGTGAAGGTTGAGAAGAAGTTCATACCTTGGTTGAACAACAACATTTATATTCTCCAGTGATAAGCAGATGTCTGATGACACAATTCTGACAGAAATGACTTTGTTCTCCATCAGCTTAGGCTAACATTGCTGACAGGACATTACTGTCAGTTTCTCCATTACACAAATGCTCTGAGAAGAAATGTGATGGATGTCCCAAGACTATTCCATTATTGATTTATTTGACCGGTTCTTAAATATTTTGAGCCTCTCTAATGGGTTGTTTGTTGTTGAGCACTGTTGGAATGGGGCTGTAGTTGGAAAGAAAGTAAATCAGTCATTAGCAGTGGCCAGGCCTTTCTCCACGCTCCATTTGACGTCTCAGCAGAGTGCCAGGGCCAGGAAACTATCTGGCAACCACCATTTTTCTCAGGAAGGGAAAAGTGTGAAATAAATGATCAGTGTTTTATTTCTTCAATCAATCTCAGTAATCCAGTGTTGATGGGCACCACATATCTGCACTGCATTGTGCATTTGTTATTGTAGCCACACTATACTGAGAGGACTAAAGGGTTTTAATGAGATTTACGGGAACGCACTGTGAATTTGAATGGATGGAAAGAAACCCAGGGCTGAGCATCCTTCAGCTTCTGAATGGGAATAGAAATCACTATTCCCACATGAAAGTTTCGTCCGGGCCAGAGTAATCAGTCATTGAAAAATCACTCCGCCCAATGCAATTGCAAACACAACTGCCAATTATGACCGATGGCAACACTGCCAAATTGGTGGAAATTCATGAGTCATGCCATAAGATGGATCCAGTTACAGCTCTAATGAAATTCTGGCATGTACTGCAGATCTGTTCTCTACGGTTTTTCTATTTAATAGCTGCGATTTCTGTGCAGATCAGCAGGCACAAAAAAAGAACAAGTGTTAAGACCAGTTAATCGCACTGGAATGCTAATTCAGTATACTGGGCATGCTGAGCTAATGTTTTAGCAGCAGTAACAACCACGGGGTGCGAGTGCTGCTGGAGTTTCTAAACTCTATATTATATTGTGCTGACAGGGAAAAAAGAAGTGTCTACTTTGTGGAGTCAGAACTTTATTTTTAAATAAAATGAAATAGGTATAGCTGTTGGACAATGGAAGATAGATGAGACTATACCACTGTTTATGTGTGTGCTACAATTTGTAACACTACCTTTTACCGAATCGATTTCAAATTGATCAATACTCTTTTTTTGCTCTATTTTGACTGTTATTATTTTGGATCATGATGTTCACCACAGTTTCAAATATGAACTTCGATTTGCCAGAAAGATGTGACTGTTAGAGATTAATGTTGTGCCCTCAGTCAGAAAGGATAGTTGGAACATCCTGTTAAGGCGTAGTTCATGCCATGCTCCAAAAAAAGAAGTGTCAGTTCAGTATAAATTCAATTAAAAATTGAGCTGGAGGACCTACAATCATTTTAACATTTTGCTGGGCTATCTCAAATCTTCGTTTGATATCTATTAATGATGAGTTGAAGTAATGGGATGGTGCGACGGGTCGTCTCAGGATTCACCTCCGTCGCCTAATAGAGGGTGATGAATCCGTCTGTCCAGAGGTGATTCTGTCTGTCAAAAGAGATGGAAATCTGACAGAGACTGATGTGTAATCAGCCGTGCTCACTCAACAGAGACCTGTCTCTGAAAATGAATTAGGATTAATGTACGTGGACAGACACAACAGATCAATGTGGCCACCTTCTGACACGTCAGTGTTTTAAGGCAGCACCATCACTTTACATTCATGGCTACCCCAACCTGCTTTACTTATAGTCTGCCCTTTTCTTTATATTTTATACATGTCTGTAGTTCGCACATAAAACTATGTTCTTGTCGGTACTTTCCTGCTTCGCTTGGTTAGCAGTGCACACATGCACCGATTGACACATCAGAGAAGCATCAATCAGTCAAACATTCTTCATTGATGTGATTATTCCAGTCTCTCACAACAAATAAAAACACAGTCAAGCAAAATTTCTGATTTAAAGGAAAATAAACACATACTGTAGTGCTCTGCATCAGTGGGACAGTTTCTGCTGAAAAAGAAAAGACACCTATTGTGGTGGACAGCTGTTTGCGTGATGTGCACGGTATGGTTCACGCCACAGGAAGATGTGCTGGTAAATTACAAAACCACGGTGATGTTTTGTTGTGTGCTACTTTCCACTTCCTCTGCCGAGTTCACCTTGCTGCTTGTCTTTACAAATCTTATACTATTAGAGGACCGCATGACTTGATACTGACAAAATTAACTGTGTTGTGAAAACTTCTGGCTGAAATGGCACAAACACTTCCTATCAGATTTCCATCTTCATCCACTCAATTGTAATGAGCGTCCATGACAGCCTTTCACATCAAGACATCTCAAACGTGTCGACTCAGATTTCAAGTACCTGACTGAGACAATGCCTGAAGTTGTGAAGTGTGTGTCTCCCTGTGCAACATAATTTACTGTACTACTGTACACAGGCATAATAGAAAGAATACAACAGAGATCATTGTATTTGTTGACTGCAAGCAGGTTGCGGCAACTTGCACTTGGTTCTCAAAGTAAAGGAAAATACTGATAGTGCGTTTCCACATTAATTTAATGATGAACAATAAACCTGGCAGTCAAGGGAAAAGGTGCTGGAGACTAGCCAGAATAGGATTTCTTTTGTGCCACCAAAGTACAGTATTGTGCATCGGTGCATTTTATCACGCATCATTACCTTGTATCTCAAATAAATACATATGCAGGGAAAGGGTTAATTAACATCCTGCTGCATGTAAATACCAACAGTGTGCATGCCATGCATTGTGATGCTGTGCACAGACTTCGTACTGAAGCATTCTCAGTGAGTTGGCCTGGAGACAGTCTGATTAATTAACCAATCACTGTGCTCTGTCATGTGGCAGTGAGAGAAGGCTTCCTTGTTAAATCACCAACAGACAGGATATAATCATCTCTGTTGCCATTATTCATAGCCGGTGCCCTCAGAGAAAACCTGAAAACCTGAACCTGTAAGCACATCCATAAGGTTAACAAGGAGACAGGTTCAACCACTCTTTACCCACTCTTATACACAGACTGGGAACCACATTAAGTTCAGTTGCAGTGCAAATGAGAGTCATTTCCCAACACAAGCTAAATTTGGGGCCCAAACTGGTCCATCAAACCTGGCCGCCTTACCCTCTGAGCAGCTTGTCAGTAGACACTGCCAGAAAGCCGCAGCATGTACTGGAATCTACCTCAGCTCCCGCCTCATTGCTCATCACCAGCCTGTTTAGCCCACCACAGTTTCCCAGGACAGAGTGTGGTTTGCACATGTGCCTGAAGGTAGAGGGTGTTTACCTTGCTTTAACACAGCAGAGCCTTGTGAGCTAAACTCATCTATGTGGGTAGGAAGGCAAGCTGAAATAAACCACAGTGTGTCCAAGGAAATCCTATTTAGTGCATTATTCAAAGCACTGAATCACAAAATGCAGGGCCATTGTGTCTGAAGTAAGCTAACCCCATTGCTATGAGCATAACAAGGAACTGACCATTTTGTGCTGCTTCCCTGTGGAGATTTTCCTACTTTTTAAAATACGTCTTAGCCACGCTTTATATAATTCAAATCCCCCGATTCAGAGAGACTGGTTCAGTCCACAATACCATGAAGTGGTTCATGTTGGTCTCCATGTGACCTAGAAACTGGCGGACTTGCAGTCTATCCTCCCCTATTTATCAAAGTTATAAGATATTATTTATGGTTGAAATTAGCGTCTGCTTCACTGATGTGATGTTTCTGCTCTGGTTTATGGCTAAATGTGCTGATGAGGGGTTGCTTTTTTTTATTTGTTTTTTTCTTGTTTTTTGTAAACATGCATTTAAATTTTCTATTATTCTCAGGTCTTGTAGAAGTTGCAGAGGATTTGTTTTTCATGCAGTGTCACTGTGTGATGGCCAGACACTAGAGTACAGAGGAAATCCATAGGAACAAATTACGCTCAATTCTGTTGTTTTTGTGCACATAACTAGCCCAAGGTCAATCAATAGTGATGCCAACCCCACTGTAAATTATTCATTAATTTTCATCTCTGCTTATTGCTGTTGCACTGATGAAGGGGGTTGATTTTATTCCGGTATACACCGGACATTTTGCCAGTCAATTTATGGCCTTACACATACACACATTTGCATTTCGCATTCTATGTCTGAATGAAAAATTTAATTAACACCAACATGCAAGCAATTTGAACTCATTTATTCTGTGAATTATAAAGGTGTGGAACAGAATATTTGAGTCATTTCAGGGTTTGGAGTTTAATGTTAGCGTGTAATGTTGGATGTATTACAATGTCATACGCTGAATACTGAATAATTATATTGATTTAATTTCTTTTTCACCTTTGAGTCCAGATGTTAATGCATGCATTAATTTTGATGCTTTAGTGTATTTGTCAGAACTTTAACCATCTCTGTAAAGTTGCTTCAGCAACTTTACCTCACAGAGAAGCATCTGTTTATAAAGGCTTTTTTCCCCCAACGGTGTGTTTACCCTTGGGATGGGACACAAAACCAGCTGTGTATGAAACTTCCATCTGTGCTTACATTAGTCAGGTCATGGTTTGTTTAGCATGAATGTGCTGCACTAAAACTACTCAGTACCCTTATTATTTGAGGTCCAGTTTGACTGCTTTTGTAGGTACAGTTCAATACAAAGTAAAAAATATGTTTAGGTTTAGCATCTTCTTTGCAGATGTAATGAAGCTAAGCCTTGTTTATTTTTCCTACGATTTGCAGATGCCTCTTTATTAAGCCCATTCATTCAGTTGTAGACAGCTAGTACATGTTGTTTTCTCTTGGACAATTGACGAGATAGCGGAAACAATCTGTCTTACAAGCCAGGGTTTTTGTCTCAAAAGAAAGGCTATTTTATAAAGGTTTTATATGTCGGACCTTCAAGCTGCAGCTATTAACTTCATTTTTTTTGTCATATTCGCTAAAACAGTCCCTATGTCCAGACAGCAGTACATGAGACATGAAATCTGTGAAAACAAACCGGTCCTATCTACTGCTCCTACTGCGATTTGCAAGAATCCACCGTGACCAAGACAAAACAACCTATCAGAGCCAGAGGAGCGTCTGACGGAGTGTCTGTCAATCTGTCAATCACTGCTCACACACACTGCGAACCAGCCCTCCCTCCGCTCTTTGGTCGCGGTCATGGCAGCTGTGCAGACACCGCAGGGAGGAGGGGCTTGGAGGCAAGACATGAGTGCAGCAGACAGGGAGGGCGAGTGATATGAAACTTGTCTTGGTTCAAGTTCTCAAGCAAAGTCTGCTCTCTTCTCAAAGTTTTAAAGGGTTATGTTAGTGTGTGTACCTGTATGTGTATTGTATGCTTGTGTGCAAGTCATTGAAACAGGAGTTTTGGTGCTGGTATGTTTGTCTGAAGTTTATTCTGGGACCTAATGGAGTCGTTTTTGCAGTGTTGACCCCTCTGTTATCCAGCTCAGCTAAACTGAATGTCTAGTCTGAAACAGTCTTTTCAGTCTGAGCTGAGATCCACCTGACGGGTGTCCAGGCTCCTATTGGTTTCCCTCAGAGGAAGTTCTTCCACACTGGCTTCTTTCTTGTTCCATCTTTCAGGTCATCATTTAAAATGTTTTACATTCAAAATCTGTTCATGTGGCTGAGCACAACTTCTAACAGCTCACCTTCTTACAAGCTTCATCAAACACAAGCCAGCACAATTATGCAACTGTGCCCTGTTCTTCATCTGTTTTGTAAAGAGGAAAGAAACACAGGTCTCAGTTAGTAGTTAGTACAGCATGAGTGTATATAAGGAGCAATGTACAGGGATAACAAGCACACACATTGCCGCAACAATCAGGAAGGTTATTTGGTAAAGCAGTTGTCATGGGGACAGGTTGTGAATTGCATACTAACTATACCTCCTGCCTGTTGCTGGAATTAACAGATGTGTGGGACATATTATTATAGTTACAGAACCTCCACTAATTGTGTAATCATCTGTAGACATAATCAGGAAAAAGGGCCAAACACTGCATTAACCAGTTCAGCTGCTCTGAGTTTTAGAGCTGTAATGAAATGGAATTTTTGCCTCTGCAAATGTACACTGGCCTTACATCCCCTCAAACATACTAATGGAAATGAAGTTGCATTCAAATCCTTGGGTGTCTATCAGCTATAACACCCATAATGCAACATCACCCTGGGTGGGACACAGCATTAGTGTGTAAGTGTAAGTTTGTGCAAAATGCTCCTCTGATACATTCCTATCCTGCTAAAAACTCTAAAAGAACTCATATGTCAGCATTGCTCTAAACAACTTTACATCTGGTTGTGCAGCTTTTGTCTATTGTGAAACAAACAGGGCCAGTACTGAAGGTCCTGCTGCAATATACAGCAGCAGGGCTGGACTTCTCTCTCTATCCACTTCACCTCTGAACTGCAAAACATATTTCATATTTTCGATGTAATGACCAGAGAGTTTAAGGCCCCTGAGCTCTTGGATATCTCTCTGTGCATATTACCTAGGCCCTCACTGCTACATTTTGCTTGTCAAACCATGAGCCAGTTAGAAAATCCTGCCTCTGAGCTCCTTCATCATCCTGGCCATTACCTCTGATTGTCAGTGATTTCACACTTGGAAACATTATATTCTGGTAGAAAAACATGTTTGTTTGTTTGTTTGTTT
>JBCAUF010000001.1:11762584-11773945 GCA_038406115.1 Haemulon aurolineatum | reverse complement strand
GTGTGTGTGTGTGTGCGTGTGTCTTTGTGTGTGTGTGAGTGTCCCGCTGGGCTGTGCCTTCATCTTACATTAATGTCTAAAAACACACATCAAGAAATGTAAAAGTACCTATGGGGCAGCAGGTTGGCTTGGTTTGGCACTCGTTGACGCTGACTGTTCTCTTTCTGTATGAAAATGAAAAATGAAATAAATGAATAATAGAAATGATACAGCGCAGTCATGAATAAATGCAGGTTCTTAACCTTACTGTTGGATCCAAGCTGTGAATGTTCAGTAAAATATACCTGTTATTATCCATAATATCTCTGTATTTTTACACTGAACGGGTCAACAGCAGGACTTGAACCTAGCTACACCTGTTGGCATCGGTACTTCTGTTCTCCACTTCAGTCAGTAACAGTAAATGTATTTGTATATGTGCTCGCTCCGGCATCGCAGATGTGTTTGTGTGTGTGCTAGGTTTGCGTAGGAGGGATTGAACCAAAAGTTCACTCAGTGATACACAGACGTCAGACCTGTGAGTAAGCTAAACACCGGGGTACACATTACTAAAACAGCAATGCTGACGATTCAGACCAGCATTTTTGTGATGCACATCTTCCTTAGAAAATGCAAGGTATAACTTGCGCAAACTCTTGCTGAAAGAAGTGATAAAACACATAAATGTAAATACAGTATATTTGCATTCATTGCTTTTGAAAAATAAATCTTGACTAAGGGTCTGTGAGACTGTAATTAAAAAGAATGGTGCTTCAAAGGACCAGTGTGTGTACAATCTGGTAAGGTTGCAGATTGCAACCAACTATCCTCACCCTTCCCGTCCAGAAAGTAAAGGGCCCCCTCTGACCAATGTTTAGTTTGTCCATTCTGAGCTACAGTACTGCAGGAACATGTCCGACTCTGTGGAAGAGGACTCGCTATGTCTGTAAAATTCCTATTTTCACATGAATATACACTATTGAAAACCTACTAATCAATAATTTATATTGAATTTCTCACAAGAATTCCCGCTAAAAGGTTGGGCTAATGCTAACATGAGTATGTTAACATGCTAATCTTGATAATGTTAATATGTTAATACGTTTAGCAGGTGTAATATTTATCATGTTCACCATCTTAATGTGTGATACTTGCTGATAAGCACCAAATATTGGTTTTGCAGGTCGACACATTATTTATTTTTACCCCATGATGATGCAACATGGAAACATTAAAGCAAAACTATGTAGTTTATCGACCTTAAAAATGTTTCCAAACTCAGTGAAGTGGTAGAAATATGGTTGATAGGATGAATGGTGCCGCCGCTGCAGCCTGAGCAGGGTCAGTGGATGACCAAAGTCAATAGAAAACATCCTCTGGGGACCAAAAATGTTTGTACAAAATTTCATGAACTTCCATTAGATTGCTGTTGAGAAACTTCAGTCAGGACAAAAATAGTCAGATCCATGCTGTGAATGAGGAAAATGTAGCAAACCAAGGGAAAAAGAAAAACATTAAATGCATAAAAACTGATATAAATGTGCTTATAATACTACTTGCTTGGACATTGCAAAACACACGAAATCTGTCAGGCCAATGAAACTTCAGGAAATGTAGTGTTTTACTGCCGTAATAAGCCTTCCTTGGCTAAAAACGACCTTACTCATATTTCACAACAGTTTTATCTCCTTGACTCTCTGAACAGGATGTCCTGTGCAGAGTTAAGCTTCTCAAAACACTGACTTCAACTTTAAGAATGATACAAAGCTCTGTCTGCATCTGCACTGTGATGATTAAGGCCCCCATCTACGTTGAGGCTAAACGTTAGCCGTTGTCAAGGTCACAGTAATAATTTTGAGTGAAACAGAAACCTCGATGGGAATATGAAATTAATCTCTGTATACGTTTAAGCAGTGCTCAGCACTATTCTCCTTAGAAAGTCCCGGGAGGCCCTCTTCAGTATGCAGAGATAAAAGACTCTAAAGACAACGGTTCATACTATCTGAGGCTTTACCTTTGAGTAATTTTGAAGACACCAAAGTGTATTGTAATTGGACTCGCTCTTACACAGAGAAACTACACTGCAATGAGCGCTGTTCAAAAATACCCGTCTTCATCTCTTTTAAAATGCAGGAGTTCATTATCACCAGTCATCTCTTGGTCTCTGTGTGGGAAGTGAACACGTCCTATTACTGTCTAGGTTTCTCAACTCCCAATTACCAGTAATGAAAAATGTCAATGACATAGTTTCTACAGAGAATAACTTCACTTTGAGCACCTGTCCAAAATTAAACATTTAATCGTTTTGATTTATTGACATGGTTTGACTTTTTTTTAAACATTTTTTATTATTTTGAGTGCACAATTAATATAAGAGTAACAAAATACTCCAAATGTATCTTGCTGCTATTTAAAGACATGCTGTACCTATATTTCACGTTCACCATTTGTTCCATATGGAAGCCAACATTTGGTTTGTAGAGTTCGATTGTTCCATTATTTTAAGTCGCTGCCCCATTTCATTGTACTCTGAGCAATGAGAATAAAGGAGTTTTACTCTATTCATACAGATGAGACTCAGAGCTCAGAGTCGTAAAATGCAGCACTTATTGATGCTTACTGAAATGATCTTGGGAGCATCACAGTATTAATGAGGCAAAGGTTACAATATTCACATACTGTAAAGACAACTATCCTCTTTCAGAGGTAGACAAAGCACTGTGGAAAATCATCATTTGACTGACATCCTCTGGACAGGGGCAGAGCTGGAAAAGCCTGATCTCTCCACTGCAGGGTTCATTCTAGGAAAATAGGGAGTAGCTCCTTCAAATGAAGGGCTTCAAGTAATGTGGGAGCTTATTCACCAGCAAGATCGACTGTCAGTTAGGGACACTGTGCCTTGGCTGTGAGGACAGAGCTGAGCTGTGAATCTAAGACATCAATTTATTGCTCAATCCTTGTTCCAGCTCTCACCTGTTGTCACGACTGGCCAAAAGGTGAGATCACTGACTCGAGGTGTCGAGGTGAAGGCACAGGATTGCAGAGCGAAGGGCTGGAAATCATGCTGCTATAATGGCCAAAACAAGAGTGTGAGATTTGACATAAAATGAGCTTCATGTACTGGATTCTTGCTCATGCTGTTACAGTACTGTACCCCTTTAATCAGCACTGAAAGAACCCACCCAAATGTCACCAGGAACTGTTGTATAGTCTTTATTTTCCATCATTTTATTAAAAAATTATCAACAAGACATCTAATATATTAAAGAATGAGCAGGACAGAAATAAACACCCTTCTCTGATTAATTATCCTAGGTTTTGTCTTTTGAAATCAAATTTCAGTTATAGTGAGAACTCACGGTTTCCAGGGAAAAGCGGGAGAAGAAACTGGAGAAGAAATCATTTTAAAGCCACAAGAAAACATGAAAGCCGGCCTGGATTATATTTCTCAGCAGGCCCAGGGATCACGTGGGGATCCCATTGACTGTTATTCAGTAAAAGGATGGTGGGGCCGCTCTGCCTGCCACTTGAAGTCATTGTGGGTGCAAGGAGCAGCAAGCAAGACCAAAAGGATGGATGACAACCCAAACCCTCAGGATACTGCTGAAGTTATTTCAAAGAGTTCTTGTATGACTACAATAAAAAGAAGTCAAGTACAGACAGACAATCTACTGCCATACTCACCTAAACAACTGCTGAGCTGAGCTAATGTCACTAAAAATCATCAGAAAGGAAAACACTGTGACTGAATTGGGCACGAAGGACAGGCCAAAGTTGAACCAGAAAGTGAGTCTGTTAAGAATGTACACAGTTTGTGTTATCCTTTTACAGTCTATTCCAAACAAGATGGACTAACCTGGGGATTTCTTTTCAGTCTTTTATAAGTTGACTGCTTGTTACCAAGTCTGACCAGTTTTCAGCAATGTCATTGAGCTTTCAGCAATTACTCTGGTGAGTACACTGCAGTAACACAAAACCCAAGCCAGAAAGTACTTTTCCTTCAAAGACCATTGTATAAATAAAACTCTTGCAGGACAAATTAAAGTCTGGATCAAAATAGAGCTGCACGTATTACACGAATTTCTATTTCAAATAACACATTCACTCGGCGAACAGAATACTGAGAGAGTAAACATGTTATTCAAGAGGTTCTGACACACTGCAATGCCCACAGGCTGATACCTGCCTCTGAATGTGGGTGCACATCAGTGACATTGGAATCATCAGCATCAGCATCTGGCCACTTTCCTCCCTCCTCTGGATAACCGTCTCAATATGTAGCCATAATAATCAGATAAGACATCAAACTGAAGCCTTCTCTTTAAGCAGAAGAGAACCAGCATAACCTGACATCTATATTTAGCCTCAAGGCACCTTTGGCTCTGTGCCGGCTTCCTGTTATACCACTCTTTAATAGCGTCATTAACACAGTTGTTCAAATGACAGTAGCACTGACTTTGATGGTGCCAACCTGTGATATAATTGGTTTGGGGGAGCAGTCGTGACTTCTTAGGTGGAGAAACAACTGTATTAAAGTTGCTAAGCTGTGACTATTGTCATTTGGCAATCTCACCTCAAAAAGCCTCACATACAGACATTAAATTTAAAGCACAGTTAGAAATGATGAGCGTAATTAATCTCAAAGTTATCATTTCGAAACCTTGAGACTGTAAGTTGGAAAAGCTCCAAGCTACTCAAGTGGTTCAGATGCTCAAACAGCCTTGACTTTATATCATGATAGAAGTCTAACCTGGTACATTAAAGAAAATGACTAATGACAAAAAATTGCTATGCATGCTCCAGGACAAGTGCAGCGTGAGGAAGGTCGCAGGCTTTTAAAATATGATCATATACGATCAAACGAGTACCTGAGGAGATTGTACCTTTGGCTGGAAAATAAAAAGCCCTAATTGAATGTTCCAGATAGGTTTTTTTTTACACTGTCATCTATTTACAGTAGCAGCTTCAATGTTTTCCCACTTCATTTCTGTGGTTTGTATGTATATACGTATGTATACTGTATGTGAATATCAAAATTTGGCTATACAGAGGATCATTTTACAGTAGCTTCTCAAAAGAGGATTTTCTTAGCCCTACAACCAGTTCCTCAGCATATGTGAGCCAAAGAACCAATTTCTGGCACCGGTGAGTACTTCTCTCTCTTAGACACTGACCAGACATGCATGGCCTATGTGAAACAAATCATTTTCTCAACACAGAAATCTGCCAGCAGCACACCCAGCAGTATGCAGTAAGGCAGCAGGTAGAAGCAACTGGATTCATCCCCACCAGCGGCTCCAGGGGCTATCAGCTCCCATCCAGGCCCATGTGAAGGCAGAGGAGGATTGAGTTTGAAAGATGATAATAGACTCCAGAGGAAACTAATCTATTTCTAAAGAAGAAAGTGGCATGAATTCTCTCACTTGCCCTCCTCACTCCACCTGCCCACCCCTCTCCTTTCACCACCTCTCTCCGCAGTACCAGTTCAGGTCAATTTCGCAATTGAAATATACCAATTAAATGGACTCTGGGCAGCACGGCAGCTATTACAGGTGAAGGGAAGCCGATGCCTTGAATTCTTTTTTTGTTTCTTTTAGCAGATTGCAAAAGAACATACAATACATATGAGACCTCACTACAGCCTTTCTATAATTATCTGAAGCACAATGTGAAGCATTTTGTATAAAATATGTCTATAAAAACACTGGTTTTATACACAAAAGGAATTCCTAGGATGGTATGTGGTATTTTAAGCTGTGGACAAAATGTGGACAAAATGATTCAAATACAGCATTAAAAGTAACCTTCTAAATTACCTGACTCCTTTCATGGCGGTTGAAAAAAAAAACCATTTAAAAGAAGTAGAACCGGTACCATTTAGAGTGCATTACAGTGTGATATGCAGGAGCAAATTAATGATTATATACATCTAAAGATCATATATATTATGTGCAGAAATACAATTAAATTAATACCAAACCTTTACAACATAATTATGCTGTATTTAGTTTTGACATTGGCTGTTATAAATAAGTCATTATTAGTATTAATGAATGGCAGGTAACTTGATAAAAAATAATGAATATTTGCAAAGCTGAACCAAACGCTGTCTTACATACGATAAGCCACAGTGTATTTCCACTCAAACATTAGTGTTCACTCCTCCTGTGCCCTGCACTGTGTGGAAGTGACGCTCCATTACATATCAGAGCATGTTACATCCACTGGCCCTTTTCATTTCTGGGTAAATAAGCTTGAAATCAAGTCCTGAAAGTTTCACGCTGCAAAAAAGGCAGCTGTTACAAGGCCAGGAGCAAATGTAAACAAGGCAATATCAAGACCCAGATGGCTCCTGTCAGTCCACGGCTCCTGGATCGGCCCTCCATTTCCGAGTCCTCAGCAGGTGGATAATGACGATGATGATGATGATGTTTATGATCGCCGCTCACATCTGGACTCACTGATGAGAGAGCAGAAACCAACAGGTCAGTCAGAGGGCTCCTCAATATCAGTATAATGTAGGTGGTATTGCTGTTTGTCATGTTAACTTGAAGGATAAGGCTGATTCATTGTGTCTTTTGTTCTTGTCAGAAAACACCAAAGCTAACATTATGGGTCTCAATAATTTTTTGACTTCCCATTTGTTCGTATTGAAGATGTAAATCATCAAAAGTGGGTCAGAAATACATTTTTTCACTAAGCAGGTTGAGCAGTTTCCGAGAGCAGCTGGGCGTTGGGAGTTTTTAGCAAACCTTACTTAAAATGGCTATTTTCAGTCTTCTTACTGTATGGTCTTGTTTGGTCTTTTCATGGAATTTATTGACAAGCTAAAGACACAGGATACAAATCAGCATGTGCAGATGTAATGGTCTCGCTACAGGGAAGCAAATCATAAAATCATGACTACAGTCTACATGAAGCTGTATATAAACTTTTCTTTGAAATGAGTGTCTCAAAGAGTTGCACCGTTAAACATGCTTGGTGTATATTCTCATAATTATTGCTGCAGCCATAATGCCTCACACATCTTTCACAGCTGCAACACATTAGTGCTCCTACTAAACCATTAACAGAGATTGTTAATGCAACTATGGAGCACCTCAGCCTTCATCTCATCCCCCGGAGGTGCAGCAAAGAGCATCTCGGGTGCTCCTTTGTGTCAACAGCCATCAGAGTGTTTGTGACAGGTGTTGAGGCTGAACAGACGCAAATTACAAACTATAATAAACAAAAATGCATTAATCAACACAGTGATTTGTTTTCATTTCTACACTGATTTCACTTTGTCAAGCCTCTGAAACTGGCACTTGCGAAAGAGACTAATATCCTGGTTTGTTAGTTAGAATCAGGAAAATGCACCATTTAACAGTGATGATCATAACAGCTGTCAAATGAGATGATATCTCGGGTTTGTCTGTGAACTATGTGGTAGAATTTACTCTAAGTGCTCAGTGTTGTCTTTTACAGTATTTTGCTTTTGCTAAGGTCTGCGGCTAAAATCAATCCAGATGACGTGTTTTGAGTCTAATGCTTCTTTGTCTGTAAATGGTCCCATTGAGCTACATAAAGTGTAAACACACAACACAGATTCCCCCCATGCAGATGATGCACTGCTTTATATCACTGTTATGCCTCCTGAGTGGTTTTGATGTAAAGGCACCTGAGTCAGACATAATCAAACTTTCTGATAGGAACTTGATGTACACTTTAAGGTTTCAGGAAGAGTTTCAAAAAATATGCTGGAAAAATTATAGCTATTTTAACCATCAAGAGTGCGGCACTGCCTCTAGAGTCTCACCATTTAATCCAAATTTGTCACCAGAGGGCTTTAGTTATCAGGGCTCCAAAATTAGGAACTGAGCCTCCTGGTGAGCTGAAATAATCCTGCTATTTTAGAGACATAGATTTGAGAGGCTGCCCTGTTTATGCAAATAGAATATGCAGATAACCACGTTGAGTATCTGCATTTTCTGTTCCATCTGCACTATGCATTTGCTGGTGATGTTATGTCGTAGTCCTTCACATATTGTGTTTTGTCACATTCTGTTTATTTTACTCTTTGCAAATTGCGTATTCAAGTATTTGCTTTTCATAATGGTTTTGCTAATGATGTACCATAATTAGCTGCCATTTTGCACATTCTGTCATAGCTGAAGTCCCCACTTTGCTTCACAATTTCATTTAAACTTATATGCTGAAATGATGCAATTCTTATGCTGATTATGCACGAATCAAAACAAATCTCCATTACCATGTTTGTGCTAATGGGTGAATGTATACTAGATATTGTATGTTAACCGAGCAGTGGTACCCTTACATTACTGTTTCTGAGAGGTGTGTCACTATATGTTGCTGTCAATCCATCATACTGTAAATAAGGTTTGGATAAGGTAGATAAGGTGATTATCCAGGGAGTTCGTTTCCTAATTTAGTTCTTTAGTTCCTTCAATAGAACTGACAGATCGAAGTGACAGTGTAAGGACAACATTTAATTAAGACAAAACACAAGACATACAGAATCTGAAATATTGACTAAAGCTTAAAAAAAAGATAGCCTTGTTTTTTTCTTTTTTACCTTTAACCTTCACAGTATACACCCCCCTGGACTTGAACTCAAACATCCCAAATTGTCTACACCTTTGAAACTGCAACGGATATCAATTCAGACAACTGCACCACCACAGCTGTCAACATCCATCTTGTTGTTCACATCTCTTTGGAGGCCTCAAGAGTTGAGGGGGGGGGGGGGACTCGGTGTCCCTTGCTGAGTGAAATAGAGCGTCCTCTTTAGCCCTGCTGGTGTTACCTCAGTGCACCTCAGACTCCATCCTGGTTCATCCCCACAGGGAAGGAGTGAAGCTCAACCCCGATAGATGACCAGCTGCTCCAGGACTTTTGAGTTTCTCACTTAGGCCCGAGGGTCATAACTCTGCCGTGGGCAGGATTAGTCTAACCCAGACCCTTTCAGAGTCCATAAAGGCTCTGTTATCAAACTTTATCTTGCTCACTGAAAAATAGGTCCAACTGCAGTGTACTCTGTGGACTTCAATTCCACTTTTTATGGCGCAGCAGAAATAGCCTGCAATTCTATTCCCCAAAGTGAGAACAACAATTACTTGTTGCTGTATTGGCTGAATTTCCCTCATAAAATCATTAAAATCCAGTCTAATCTGATCTATTTCATTGTATCGTATCTAATCTAATATAATCTTATTTCATCTCATTGCTTGCAGTTAAAGCACTGGTAAAGTTTCTGAATGGGCACTTTTGACTTTTGACTTGCAGATTTTGCAACATTTGATCACAGAAACACAACTGTTCATTGCTAACTTCCGTTTCTACATGTAAGGTGCCCTTTCACGAGCTGCCGTTGGAGCATGTGAGTGTGGCCTGAAATTAACTGCCTATTGATTCACTGCCGAGGAGTCCCCAGGACAGCTATTTGAAGGTCTACAGCTCACAAATAGTCCGTCTGAGTTTTGTACCCAAGAGCACCGAACTTCAACACCTCAATCAATTCCTCTTACTGAGGCTTCAAGGTTTCTAAAGCAGCAACAAGCAGTAGACAGGATGACAGAATATATCTTTCGGATGAAGGAATTCTGCACCACTGACAACACGTTTTTTTTACTTAACTGCAGAGGAAACACCAAGTAACGATTGCAGTGAAGGTAAAATGACCCAACAAAGTCAGGGACCAGCTTGCATTATTGTATAAAGCAGCCACTGGTGTACTATATGTACTATTACGTGATATGGATGAGATCTAGCTTCATAATATGCTACCAACCTATACTCCTCATGCTTTGTCTTGAGTTAATCACTGTGTGTTGTGTGTAGCCCTCAAAGCCAAGTGCAATGCTCATAAGAGAAAGGAATGAAGACACAACAGTTTTGCATTACGACACTATTGAGTTTCACATGCACGCACAAATTAGTGCAACGTAGCACCCAGCTGCATTAAAAATAATCTTTAAAATCTTCTCAAACTAACAAGTAAGTAATGGAGGTCTCTTCATCTGGCCCACACATACTTGATTACAAACACAGACATGTACATGTTACTTAATATCTCACATACACACACACACAGTATTGACTCTGACTGCATTGCAGCTATTAATAACCATCATCACTGCTGGATCTTCTTGCTATAACTGGGTTCTTCTTATGAATGATAATGACGGTCCAGGCAAAGGAGCACATTATGGTGCTGAAGCACAACTATATCCTCAATATAACAAGCAAACAGAGCACACATGTTTCTTGTGCTACTGAGGTGTTTCATGCTGTAGCAAATTTAGTCTCCAGCAGTTAATGGCTGAAAATAGCTGTAATGGTGGACCCCTTTTTCTGAATTCAAGTACAAATGACTTTGTGAATTTGCTTGGAAAGTGCTGCAGTAATGACATGTTTTAGTAAACTCTCAGCAAAGAGGTTGGGATGTTTGAAAAGGTGCTTGGTCTGAAAAGAGACATAGGTCAGAAAGAGAGGCTTACAACTGAAGTGAAATCAATAGAAGCTGATTCCTGAGGACTTGGACCAACATTGATCAATACCACACTAAGTGCACCAGGAAAAAACACTGCAAAACAACTGCACCGATGAGGAGTGCCTTTTGTGTGATTATGAGAGGGTCAGAGCTTTATGTCCACATCTTCGGCTGATTTGTTAGAGTAACAGGGTTATTATGAACAGCTCACGTTTGTTTAACTTCATTGCAGCTTCCATTAGATCAACAGTTTTCATCCTCCTTTATTTTCTGATGATTCCAATAAAATGAAACTGCACAGAGGATGAAATGAATAGTGTTTCCTGATAGTTTGAAACCCTACCAAAATGTTAGTCAAATAGGGAAGAGGCTGGGGTGCTGTTGGGAGTTTCAGCAACAAACAGTGTTGCATGAGGGAATCAGCTAATTAAATGTTGTCGCGGGAAATGAGCATTTATGAATTAGAGGACAAATGTGATTGAATGTTACCAGTCAGCTGGTCGCTGAGCAGATGTTGCATGAATGAGTCGATGATGCTGAGCATGCATGAGACAACTGAACTCCCTGAAGTAATGCAAAGCTCCAACAAGGCATCTTATTAAGTGTCGGGTGCTTTGATCTCCAGTTTGGTGATTTTGAATACTTTCAGATCAGATCAAGAGTTAAATGATAAGTCTGATAATGCTTGGTTCTGTCTTAGTAAACAAACAAAAGTATGACAGCATAAAGAGACAAGAAACCGAGGACGAGACAGGATGACAATAGTTTTTGGCAGGAATTAAGCGAGAACACTGTGGTTTTATTCATATGAGTATTAACCAATCAACCACCAGGATTCACCAATAAGATTTTTAACTAACAATGTTTATTTATTTATTAGCTTGCCTCAT
>JBCAUF010000001.1:11743464-11757522 GCA_038406115.1 Haemulon aurolineatum | reverse complement strand
ACTGCAGTGGTGGGCAGCTCACGCAGGAGCTTATGGACAGCTCTCCTCTCTTGCTCGCAAATACCTGGCTACTCCTGCCATGTCTGTGCCATGTGAAAGACTCTTTTCACTTGCGGGTAATATCATACAAAAGAAGAGGGCAGCCTTACACTCAGACAATGTGAACAAGCTCGTCTGTCTGAGCAACTGGCTCAAGGAGACATGGAGTTGTCTGTTGTCAGATCCTGTAACGTTAGCTGGGTTTTTGATTGGAGGAGTTGAACCAATGTACCAGCTGTACCAATAAAAATGTGGATTTCAAATCTTCTCTTCTTGGTGTTTTCAATTGATTAGTCATGCACTAAAATTTTGTAATGTCCTAGAATTCAAATTCTTTATTTGGGGACCTTTAGCAGATATGAGATTAAAATGCGATTAATTTGATTAATTAATTACAAATCCTGTAATTAATTAGATCAATTTTTTTAATCGCCTGACAGCACTAATAAATGTTTGTGTTTAATGTAACATTCCCAAAATGTTATAATAACCAGATGCTTGTAGTGTTTGTTTGGAGCAATTTGTAGAATGTTGCCCGAAGGTTCCCATATGGTTGCATTTTGGGTAACCTTCCCAGAACATTCAGGGAATATAATTCTATAACACAATAATTCTGGAAACATTCTGGAATGTTTGAGGGAATTGTTTTAGTAACCTTCTTACAACATTAAATTAATCTTCCCAGACCATTCAGGGAACATCAAAATAACCTTCTGGTTACATCAGGAAAACTTGCAATTTTAACTTGGAAAGAATGTTTGAGGGGGAACGTTCTGGTAACGTTCTTAAAACATGCAATTAACCTTCTGAGAACGTTCCGGGAACATCAAAATAACCTTCTGGTTAGGTCAGGAAAACTTGCCGTTTATACAAGTATACTGCATTGTGTTGCCACCTTCAAAAAACGTTCCTACAACTTATTAGGGAACCAAAATCTGTTAGCTGGGAACAATGTTGCATTAAAGAGATAAAACAGGGGTTTTTACATTAAGAGTAAATCAGTCAACAGTAAAATGATTAGTAAATGTTTTTACTGTATAGTGAGGCTTTGAATAACTGATACAGAGAGAGTGTGCTCTTCTACAATAAACATCGTCTGACGGTCCCTTAATAGTCTAGTCACCTTGAATCAGGTCAACCTGCCTTTTGTCTGATTGAATTTACCTCCTGTACTTAAAGCTAAAGTATTTCAAATGTCTGGTCTGACCCCCGATAAAACCAGCATCCATCCTGTTTGTGCAATTATAGAGAAAAGCAAGGATCAATGGAATCTAATTTAAGGCAGAAGCATTATTCTAAAACACAGGGCCTGGTGCATCTCTGCATGGAGCCAGCAGGATGATTAAGTGCCTTGGTTATATCCTGTATAGCTCTGCTGCACATGCCACAGTGAGAGTGTTCATGTCCTGGATCCCATCACCCCAGCCTCTATTACATCCTCAGAGCAGTCAATACTGGGCTCTGACCGCCAGTCAGTCACTCTCAGGTTGCACACACGGGCAGAATACAAATCAGCTCAAAAAACTCAAAGCTCTGCATCCGCTCGGTGTCCACACCTTTTCCACGCAGGCTGCCGCTCGGACAAAGCTGGCCACCACAAATTTGCTGCGTCACAGAGAAAGCTATGTGCATAAAGAGGAAAATGAGGCTCAAAATCACACATGAACTGTAAGTACTCACGAGAGATGAGTCAAATTTTAGGCAACATACAAACCTTGTAATGAAATAGTCATTAATGAACAAAGAAAATGGCTCCATAATTTACTACTACTACTTATCAGTTTAGGATTGGTTTACTGTGGGTGCAGTTGTGGCCAACAGTGGTAAATCAGTCTACTGTATGAAGACTGAAGAACACTAACAACGTCAACATTATCAATCACAACTACTTTAATGATCAAGTCTTTATTAAAGCCCATTTTCAATCAAGACTGCCCACCATTCACTGGTTGCAGCCTCTCAAACATGATGGCAACTTTTTTTGCCACAACTGCAAAGTTGGTATCTTTGAATTTAAGACCGAATAAAACAAGTAATTTGAATACAACACCTCAGCCCTTGGTAAATCTTTTCATTATTCTCTGACATTTTAAACTACAGTAAATGACTAATCAATAATGAAAATAGACAAGACTCAGATGTACTCCTGACGCACTACAGTTGTTGGCAATATAATCTTTTATCACTATTTAAATCTAAATGAGAGTAATTCAACTGGCAAAAGTTCACCCACACTTCATTTCTTGAGTTCATTCCCAGCTAGTGATAAAAAAAACAGGCTCAAAACAACCCTGTTAATATTGTATCAGATGGAGTCAGAGAGTGTTAACAAAAGAAGGGAATCTGTTAAATTTTTCATGCGCAGTTCCTTTTTTTTCACGGAGGAAAACAAAACATACGGGCCTGATCAAATCGCTGTGCACTGGTAAAGGTCTCTGCAAACCTGCCCTTCTCTGTCTCCTCCCTTCTTTGTACAAGCAGCAGCTCCTATCCACAGACTTAACCCGCACTGAAATCAACCTCATGCAACAGCACACTAACAACCTCTTGTGCCACATAAACAGGACAAGGTCATTCTGCTATTTCATCTTTGTGTTCAGGAAGATATCTAATAAGTAATGGCACCAATAAAGGCCCTGAAAACCTATTTTCTCAGTCACTGTCTTCTGAGAGATGGAGTCCCACATGACCATGGCATTTTCTGTCAAATTACAACAATCTTGATTATTTCACAAGACAAGGTTTCTGTATTTTGTGTTTTTGTCTGAGCTTTTCTAGCTGGTTTGACGTGGCACAGTGGGAGAAAAGGTTGTTGTCATGTGTTTCCACGCACCAATTAGGATTCAGCAACGTTTGGATCAAAAGGTGATGGAATATGCGCAGGCGCTTGCATTGCCAGACCACTGTCAATTCTGATCAAACCACACCAATACTGTCTCGAACAAGCAGATGAGCCGGGAGGATAGACATTTTATTTTGCAGTAAAATATTTAAGATTTGAAACCACGTGTTTAGGGACCTTACAGGACGTTCTTGCTTGAATAAAAACAAAATTCACACAACAGTTATATGATAATGATGTGGGAATGCCTTTTTTTTGGCAAGAGCATTATTTCCCATGTGGCTCTATTTTGTGGGGACTGTTGACTACGCGTGAGAATCAGGGGGGCGTATTGCACACAGTTCCAGCCTCACAGCGTTATGCATGGGTTAGATGCTGAACTCAGCATGACGTTAACCGCATCAGCGACCAATTGGAATGCGCCGGTGTAGGTTGTGTACATAATAAAGTGCACACACACAGTCAGAAGAGAGTTGATTAAAAGGAAAAGGAGACAGCTACGTAAGCCAAGGGTTCGACAGGTTACAGTATAATGAAACACCTCGATCAAGAATTATTTCACAGTTTGAGTAATCAGCTCGTGTCAGCTTCACAAATAATGAGATCTTTTTTTTTTTTTTTTTGCAAATTATTCCTCAAAGGTGGCTCTGTTTTAACCAGTGCAAAGACGATCTATTAATTACCACATCACAACCAGGTATTACTCTGTTCAGAAAACACAATTTGCATAATAAGGTTTTTGAATTTGCACTGTTCCCTCTCTTATTAACCTTCCATTAACCTTTAGATAAACATAGGCAGCTCTGAGCATTATTCCCTGGGATCACACACACCAAAAGACTTGGCCCAAATTCATCAGGCCAGCTGTGGAATTGCTTATGGGTGATTAGGCCACTGATAGCTGCTCGGCCTGCTGAAGATGAAGATCTCGCAGAAGCTGCTCAGGAGTGAGGAGGTTACCAAGCAGCTAGAGCTTTGATTAGAGGCTGCATGTCCTCTTTCACAGAGGTAATTTGAGGGATCCATTGATGATTGGTACATCAATACTAGAAGAGATAGAGACACTTTTAAAGGCTGTGTCTCTAAATTGAAGCCTTAATGTTATTTTGTCTAAAATGTGTTTGGAGGGATTACATTTCAGTTTAGTTTCTAAGGAATTAATATTTTGCTTCAGTATGTCCTCTGACATAACAACATGAAATGAAAAAGCAACTTATTTAGAGTTTAGCAAAGCAAAAAAAAGGAATATGAACATATCGTGTACAATTTCTCCATGGGAAACAAGAGATAATATGTCATTTTTGTAACTGCTAGATTTTTATTCTGAGTGAGGGCAGAGCCAAATCAGAAATAGTCTACATATTTGGTTTGGACCTCATTCAGCAGCATTTATTTGGAGAATTCATAAGAATAATGACAATATCTCAAAGCTCAAAGAATAGCTGAAAGTCTGTAAACAAGAGATGCAAGGGGACCTTCAGGACCTCCTGAAAGTAGTCAGACCACTTAAGATTTTCTTTGAGGAGAAAACCAATATTTTAAAAGATCCAATGAGGCAGCATCAACTTTCAATACATAAAAATAAAACTAACTACTTAATGGTGGATGTCTATGATGAACCATCTGTCCCCAAAGTCTCATCCACCGCTTTCATTATGTGGACACTGTATGTCTGTAATGGGTTCATTAGTGCCCCCCAAGACAGGAGAGTGGAAAGCCATGAATGTTATTTGACAGTTTGAGAACTGCTGTTGTAGAGGGTCTTTTTTCCCCAAATGGCCACAGGGGGCAAAAATGAGCCCATTCAACACTAAAAATAAACTTCGGCAAGCAACACAAAGGTGAGCTTTACGCTTTTCAGAAATGTTCTTGAACAGTATTTTTCAGTTCTCAAGAGAAAAGACTAGAAGCAGAAGTTAGCATGAGCTAACTTCACAAATGCACATCTAGTTGCTTTCCTGCCCTCTATAAGCTTTTCTATGGCAACCATTTTTCCTGTGTGAACAGTCTCTATGGGAAAGTCACCATGTATGACCCAACTGCTAATGAGAGAACCTGCAAAAGGAAAAGTAAATAAAGAAAGAAGTAGAAGAGAGCATGTGGGTCCCATGTGTGTTTCTTTTTATAGACTAACAAATTTCATGCTTGATAGAACAGATGTGCGTGTCTTTTAAGCTACTATTTTGGCAATTATATGCAAATCCTACAGCTTTGAATACAAATAAGTACTTACTTCAACTGCTTTTCTTGTCTTAGCACATATGAATAACCACTCCGGCAACATCATAGACACTTCATCATTAAGTGCACTGGCGTGGAGTGCTGAAAAGGCCATGTTAATATATGATGCTGTGAAGCTGCAGTGGATGATGTTGTTAGACTGAAAGGTCTTTGATAGAAGTGAACCAATAAATAAACATAATTATTATTACATTATCATGTTATAACTACTCTGCATCTTTTGTAAAGCTCCCATTTATATCTAGTTGCTTGTTTGTTACATAACCTTGGATAAAACTAATACAGAATATTACTTTCGTTTTAGCCACATGCACCTTATAAACTGGCAATTGCTTGTTATTATTTGTGTGTGTGTGTCCCTGAGGACTGCAATCTAATGGTTCAACCTATTCCTCCAGTTCAGTCAGGCTCTCCCTGCGGTTGATTAACTTTGTGATCCATTAAGTGGCTTCATCCCCTCAGCAGGGACAAAGTGCCCTCCACCCTACCCTCTGAGGATTAAGGGAATCCCTTAGACATCATCAAAGGGACTCGAAGGTGAATAGTGCTGCTGACTTTCTAGTGTCAGTAAAGAAGGAGGACTCTCAAATCCAAGGCTGGTCAAATATAGACACTATATAAAGTATTATATACTTTATGACTTGTTTGAGCCCTGATAAGTAAACAGCAAATGTTATGACATGTTTTTTAAAATACAAGTCGATTCACTGCTAGTGACTAATGACAGGACTACATTTGAGCAAATAAAGGCAACAATGGTTCAGTCACGAAGGATAGCACTTTGTTCAAGTCCACGTGCTACATGAATACAATTTTTTTAAAGCTCTGTGAAGAAAATTAAATTTGTGGGTTTAACACACCATATCAAGTGGGAGTTTATGTATTTATTGAGATTATTTTAGTTCCTAAATTTGTACTTTTGGTCTTTACTAAGTCAGAATCTTTATAATGTCTCATCTTTATAAATTTGCATTTTCCCAAATCTCACAGATGATTTTGTGTAAAGATGCTTATTTTAGAAATTTAAGCTTTGAAACTCAAAGTGGATACTGTAGATATGAAGATTTTATTTCCTGTCTGAATGCTGCTACACCACCTGGGGAATTTATCTTGAGTTGCCTGCATGCTATGACAGTGATGGTTCAACATCACAGTCATAGCATGAAAGTATTTATTCACAGGTAAATTCCCCATTATAACCTCAAATGTGGAAACGTCTTCTCAAAGAATGGGGTTTCATAGCAATAGACATCATTTTCACACAATAAATAATATATTTTTTTAACTTAAGGGCAACTTATGCTTTAGATCCTTTGTAGGATTAATGTTAAAAGCTACAGTGAAATAACATGGTGGCCTATATAGCAATGACAGAAATGTCATTTTTGCCTCAGCTCAGTTAGGTGTATGATATGTAAGGCTGTGTTCACCATTTCATGAGACAAGTGTTTATATGTCAAAACGCTGTTTTAATATCAATGTCTAAAAAAAAATGGAAGTCATATCTAAATATTTTAAAATTCTTGAATATATTAAATGGGTTTTATGCAGTAAAAAAGTATTACAGATTTCAGTGTAGTTGCCTCTAGCATGCTTTCTCCATCAATGCCTTAGTGCTAACTTCATGATAGAAAGCAACTTTAAGGATTTAAAAGATCATGCTAATGTTTTTACATGTTTGAACTCATTAACTCAAAATTCATTTTCTCTATCTTGTCAAGGCTTCTTTAACATCTGCAGTTTGGCAGTCAGCAACTAAGTGCATTGCATTTTTAAGTTGCTCTAAGACAATCAAAGCCCAGACAAACAATGAGCCCACATGGGTAGTCTGAAAGGAAAAACATAAATTTGGTATATTTTTGCATTAAAAAGGTTGCTGTGTGCTTCCTAGAAAGAAGTGGCTGCTGTTGAGGACGCTTTGGAAAACCTTTACTTATGGTTTTTTAAAAGTGAAAAATAACCAAAAAAGCATTACTTCTTTTCCTGTTTTTCAGTTCTTTGACACAAGTTCTTTAAAATCCATGTATGGAAAATGTATTTCTCCCGTGATGTGATGTACCAACAGTATAAGTGGCACAGTGGCACAACACACAGTCATCAGTGTGCTAGCATTGTACATTTCTGCAAACTACGGATATGTTACATTTGTACATTAATTCAACATTTCAGCAATATGTATCGAAACGAAGTGTTTCACATTACAGGATATGAGATACATTTCTCATGGTGGAGGGAATGACGGTAGTGAGATAGGTGGGTGTGACAGGAGACTTCACAGACATGTTTGTGGAGACAAACCTTGTATTTCACCCTATAGTACCAACATCTCTTCCTAACCATGTAAAGTTTCAGCATAAACAAAAGTGAAATAACATGAAATTTCAACATATCCATGATTTTGAAGAGACATACACTGCAACATTTATTCTGGCCATGGGACTGGCCACAAATGCGATGTATATGTACGTATGTACAGTATGTACGTGTGTATATAGAGATATTGCAACTAAATGTAATTATGTTGATTTGATTATGTTCATAATCCAGGCATTAATATTTACTAACACGTAATACTTACAGCTATTATATTCAGCCATGTACAGTCATGTACAGTACCTCTCAGCATTGTATAAAATATAGAAAACCTTGGGGTAAAACTTAGCCACAGCTTTTGACAGTAGGCTAATATTTCATCACTATGGAGAACTCCTTTGTTACATTAATGTTTAGTCGTGCATATAAACTACACATCAAATTATTCTCTAAATATAATGACACAATCATTTATATCAAAGATTACTTTTGCTACTGTCTCATGCAGTTTTTCATTTTATCAACAGAATGAGGCTTTAAACTAGTAATCAGCTGCAATCATTTCTCACATTAAGGAGCAGGTTATTTGATTGTATTCAGGTTTCATTCCAACCCTGAAGTTTTTCTTGTGCACTCCCTGCAGAAATCAAGTCAGAATTCATAGTGTTACGGCCATGATGGTCGAGCCCAGCAGTGCTATGAATTATATGAAGCTGCAAGGCCACAACTTTCATTTTAACTTTTCCTCAACAACCCCAGACAAGGTGTGAATGTGGCATGAAATGAGGTACGGAAGCAGGGCCAATTGATATTTAATTAATGCTAGGCCTGACTGGAGGGCCCAGGCTCATCTGCTGCATGTCTCATCCAATATGCATGATTTACAAGCGGGCGTCTTGCCACGGCAAACTTTTCACGCAATAAGGAGCATCAATGTGAAGTGGTGTACACAGCCAGCACACAGAGGAAGCAAGTATTATGCAGCAACACTCTGTAAATCTTGACAAATGCTATGTGGGCTATGCCAACATGCAGCATATTTTATGCATAAGATCAAACATAAGTGAGAGCACTAAATACAATGAAATGTCAAAAGGACTCAGAGTGCTTGAACTTTGTTTTGTTCGATCTTTCTATATCAGGATGAAGACTTGTTAAAAGGCCTTTGTAATTTCATTTGAAATATTTATAAGCAAAGCAAAATATAAACACCTTTGCTGTTTTGGGAAGCACTGTGTTGCAGAGGACACCTTTTCTTTTTTTAAAACCCTCCTGTTTTATTAATGAATATGCTCTATAAAGATGATTCTGGTGCTGCCTGAGCTAAAATAAGATTTTACAGATTCCCTGTATGCAGGCTGGTGTGTTTAAACTGTTTGGCATTCATTGTAACTACTGATATTAGAATAGGCTGGGCACACTGTGTGAGGACGCTGACCACTGTCTTTTTTCCTGAATATTTTGAGAATGTTACTATCACAGCAGGAGGTGGTGTACATGGATCGCAATGCAACACTCAAAAATACAGATTGATTTCCTAAAATGAACGTCAAACAGGGGCAAAATCATAATCAACCGATAGCTTGAGTGTTTTATGATTGAGAAAATGGATATATTTAACAGAATTAATCAAAACCAATGCTGATACTGTATGTTGCTAGGTTACATGTCCATGATGCTCTTGCATTTGCAGGATTTAGATACAGATACATTTAGATGCATAAGAAATTACATATTTCTTTACATGACAGCTTTGTTTTGTTCATATTGGGCTTTTGAGGGTTGACAGGGGGCATTTATATCAATCTGAATTTCATCTTCATCCATGGAAAATCTCGAGTCAGCTCATGATCAGTCTTCCGTATAGCCCAGTATTGGTAGGTAATGATGGTGTTCTTATTCTAACCATTAATAACAGAGTGGGGTAGCGGGGCAATGATGTTTTTTTTAATATATTCTGTTATTTATTATATTAACACTTGTGTGTGTTCTGCTTCACCTGGCTGCAATTTCCCCTCAGGAGCAATAGAGTCACAGTTAGAGTTGAAAAAAAAAAGGTGTCACCGTTACTGGCTGCAACGAAACAGTTGTGAGTTAATCAGTTTTGTTTTGGAGGAAAAGGTCAGCTTAAAAAAAACTGCATACATATACAGTACATACTAATTTCCAAATACACATGTGAGAAATCATCATTTTGAAGAAACGTTCATACACATTCCATGTTATCATAATTCATTTATTTCCCTGCCATATCTGCTACTGGCAACAAAAGTATAATTAACCATTTAGGATTATGTTTCAGCACTTAAAAAATAAAATTCCTACTCATAATCCCTATGTCCCTTTCATGATTATTTATTCATCTCATTACATTCTACACATGGGTCAAAAAATAGCTTTTGAGTGGTTTCATATTAAAATCCCTCATTTATTTTCCTGTGTAGAGGAAGATTTTTCATTACTCATCTTGAACTTGGGCACAGTCACATAAATGCATCCATTAAAATGTGAATTAGGGTGAAAACTAAAACTGTATTTGAGTGTTAGTTAGCAGACCAATATGTTATTAGGAGGAGTTCAGCCAACAAAAATCTTCACATTTACGAAGAAGGTGGTTGAAGTCCAGCTGATTAATTTCACCCTTGCTCTCCTCCTCCTTGAACACCACTAGCAAGGGAGGTGTGTTGAGGCCAAAACTCCTGCAGCTCCCTATCACTACAGCTCCATGTGGCGCTGCATTAGATAAGCCTCACCTACGTTGCAGCAATCCAATCACATCTGTAGGATTTGATTTAAGTGCCTCTGATAACTCAAACACTTTTTCTGAAGATAAAGATACTCTGACATGGGTTGGTTAAATATTTAAAAAGTCAATCCTGACTTGAAGCATGAAAAGGGATGTGTCTACTATTTCATTATTTAACCAAGACCACGCTCTTTCCCTCACCTTAACCAAGTGTTTTATCAGCCTAAACATAACAACACATGGGACATGCCATATGAACCGCTCTTCAGTCTTCAGTTGTTCATCCAACCACCTCGGTATGACATCACACTGCATTAGATGTAATTACCTTCCCAAGTGCATTTGGAAAAGCGTATTATGAGTGTAGAAATAAAGGCAGGAGGAGACAGGACATTAAGATAGATTTTTAAGTTCAGCTAAGTTGGAGCCAGTGATAAATCCTGCCTGAATTAATGCAGGCTTCATTAAGTTGGGGGCATGTGAGCAGCGGGATATGAACATTTTATAATCCATAGTGTTTATCATATTTCTGAAAATGTACACAGAGAAATTAGGAGCTAAAGTCTTCATTTACATTTACACTTTTATCCCTACAAAGCGTTTAAGGCAGCACATTCCTTCCACGGCTGCTGTCCTATATGAATTCAGCAGGAAGATGTATCAGGACATCATTTTTCCTGCCTGGGCCATCTGTCAGCCCCCCAACATTGCCCACGTTACATTAAATAAATGCCTGGCTTTTCTCAGGAGTCCACGGCAGCGTTATTAAACTGCCTACCTGTGTTACGATGATAGATCTCTTCCAAACTGTGGACCCCCAGCAAGCCCAGGTTACCCATAAATGCAGAACATAAAGAGATTGCTTGTGCGGACAACCGGTATAAGCAGTAAAATCAGGCAACACACAGCTGAGCGGGTCTCTATTTGAACAGAAGGCAACTGGAGAAGCATGGTAAGCGGCACAAGCTGTCTGTATCGGCCTTTATTAGTGACATGACAATAATAAAAGAAGAACTAAATAATAAATCCTAATGATAATAATGTGTGAGTGAATGTGTGTTGAAGCTCTAAAGGGGAAAAAAACACCTGAAGAGATTTTAAATATCGTCCACCAAAGTGCAGAATCTTAAACTTACCAAGATCAAAGTATTATTAAGGATCAAACACTGCAAGGGTTAAATTACTAACTGGGCAAAGTTGGCAACTGCCCTCTGGCCCCAGAACCCCAGGGGTCCACAAAACCCCTGAATCACTTTGGTTCAAATGAGGTTTGTAAAATGTAGTTTTTCCTGAAATCAAAAAGAATTTTTTTTTTAACATTTGTGGCTAGCATTTTTTTTTCCACTGTCCAATCAATGTACAACATTTAGTTATTAGTTTTCATCGTCAGTAGTCGAGTTTGCCATTCCCATTCTGGATTAACAGGAAAAGATGTAGCTCAAGAGAGTCTTCTTTCTTCCGTGTAGTCGAGCCTTAATGGTTATAAAAGCTTGCGGTTTCAAACAACAGTTGACGGTGAAAGTGGTTAATCGCCACATCTCTCGTGTCCCTAAACTAACCTAAACAGAGAAAACCAGGGCCAGGCAATATTGTCCAGCGCAGGTACACTGGCTTCTGGATGTATAATGAAGCTGTCATGTACACTATGTTATGTGCACAGTGGGCAGAAAGCAAGGTGGATGGGGTTAAATAGGTGCCCAACAGCACATTTTTGCTCAAGGGCCCCCTGATAGCTTAATCCGGCTTTCACCACTGCAAATACACACAATGTCCCACCAGGAGACATATATTCTATTTGTATAAGTTAAAAATCAATGTTTTAATGAATGCCTGAGTGACAACTTGAGAAACATTACATAAGACACATAACACTTTAAAGGCAAGGCTTAATCCACAATCTTAATGCATATTGTAAAATGCACATATTGTGACTGACACAAAACAAAACAACAAGCAAACACAAACACATAAAACGACACTCATACATATTCTAAGCTGCAACAAACCCGTACAGTGCAGGCTATAATCGATTAATTATGCAATAGCTGGCTGACAGAAAGTAGAGAACCTGAATCTGCTTTTGCCTCACAGTCACAATCATGTCTGCCTGCCAATTTCCCACCAGGCCTTAGTGACAAGCCTGTGGATGGCGAGCGTGATAATGGATGGTTCTAATGGTCAAGCCTGGACCGCACATTAAGAATCCGGTCGATTCTCAGTATTGCACACAGGAAGTGCTGCCAGCAATCAATGCTAGGCTAATGTGCGAAAAGGAGTAAGTTGAATGTCAGTGTTTCTAATCAATAACTATTCATTTTCAGCAACCGCATTTCCACAAATAGGACACTTAATATTGTGTGATTGGATAATTACCATGCCCAATTAAGGATGTGTGACACTAAGCGATGGATGGTGGATGGAAAACATCTGCCACAAGGTGCTAATGGAGACACGCGCCAGACTCTGATCGACAGTTGGGAGATGGATCTTGATGTCTGCAAACTGTGGGATGCCAGCTAAACCTGCAGGAGTCAGATAATCCTCTCTCTACCTCCACGGCACCGGAGATAATGGATGTCCGTCCTCTCAGATACTGCTCTAACAGGAAAACGCTGCTCCAAAGGGAAAAGGGACACAACCACTTTACAACAACTACATTTGTTGCAAATCCTGCACATTTTTCATGGTTTTTAAAAGTGTCTCCTATTGTTGACTTTTTTTTTTTTTTTTTTTTTAGATAAATAACAGATGCTGTTGTCATCTGCAACAAATTAGTCATGTTCTGTATATTCACGGTGAAAGAAAACATTATATAATTCCTCCAACTTTGAGCCTCTTTTGGCCCCAGAGACTGAGCTGACTCAAACACATTTCGGGACCAAAGCGACAGAAGGTCAGTACAGATTATCTTGTAGTGGGATGGAGTGACATCTCAATCTCATTCCCTCCAATCCAGCCCGGCCCCTGCTGATAATGTCAACATATTTAATTTTTATGACTCAACACGCACACTCAGTCAAGTGCTGTTGCCCAGCAGTGCGTTCAGACATTTCAAACTGCATGTAGCCCACTCTAGTCCCCTGAGGTGGACCGGACTTTCTTATATTACGTGCAGTGAAGCCGTCACACATCATGTCTTGCCAATAATCCTCAGAAAAAAAAACCAAAAGAAAAACACTCTTATCTGGTACAAGTCGCCTCTACATGCCATCTTTGAAGCTTGCTGACCAACAACCCCCCTGGAACTGTACTACAACGATGAAGGGTTAGGTCTAATGCTGTTATTAAATGTGCAAACTACACGTTTACAGCCATCTAATACTAGAATATTAGCATTCATTGTTCTTTAACTGTTTTGTCTTTCTCTAACATAATAATTTGGACTATTCACCTTTAAAAACCAGTGTGCACAGGCTCAACAACAGGAAAGTTGGAACTGACAAAAATGAAACTGAGCCGGAAGAGGTGCAATTAGAATTATGATAAAAACGAATTAGCATTATATTGTTGTTTTAGTGATTTGATCATTTTGGTAATCCAACTCCTGGTTGTTTACTCTCAACTGAAATGTAGTAACTGGATTAGATGCATTTTGTGATGAACATTTCTGAGACTGTGAGACAGGAAGTCCTTTCATGCTCCATTGCTCCCCTTATTCCAGAGTGAGAACTCTGAAAATTAATCAGTATGAAAGACCCTCTTTCGTTGTCTGTCAGTATTGGTGGCACAGGGGCAGGTTATAATCGTATATGTGATAGTTTAGGGTAGAAATACAAAAACTGCATTCATTTGGATCATTTGGCCATGGAATTGGTATGAATGTTAACTGTATCAATTACATTTGTGCTTTTCCTGTTATGTCATGTCAAAATGTCTG
>JBCAUF010000001.1:11709471-11726011 GCA_038406115.1 Haemulon aurolineatum | reverse complement strand
CAGTTCTGTGCCTGCATTTGCTTCTGGTTCTATCGTTGTATTTAATATTGTATTTCTGTCTTGAAGTTTTGCATACTGACTGAAATGAAAAGTAACAATGACCATTAATCGTGCATCTGCATCATTCTGATTTAGACTCATGGTAGCCAATTCCTCTGTTGTAACTGTTAAAACTTGCAACAGAATACCCTCTCCTTCACTATGAGAGAACTAAAGAGAGCTGGTTAACCTGTTGAGGCTGCCACTTTCCTCAGGAATTATTAGCAATTTTGGTGTTTCATCAACATTTGAGGACTTGAGGAGGAATTTTTTTATTGTGCTTTCTGTTTGTCTTCAAAAGCTTACAAATTACTGTTGGAAAAATAAATGAGTGAAGCAGCAGCAGGAAACTATTCGACTTCACTTTGGTTCACGTAAGGCAGACACCCTTTTTCTTGTTGAATAGAAACCGAAGCCATTCAGTGTACGTGATGGTCATAGTAGCTGGTAGAGCCCTGCTGGTAGAGCCCTGCGCGAAACCGTTTTCTTCATGCCGCTCCTGCCTGCTCCTGCTAAATTTCTGACCATTACCGCCCGCTACCGCAATGTGTATGTCCACTCCCGCCCGCACCCGCAAAACTCTGAGAATTTATGCCTGCACAATAATAGAGATGCATTGATTTTGTGTCTTCTCCGCCGGGTCCCGCGGGACCCAATCCCAATCCAGCCCTCTAGTAGCTGGTATAGTCAAGGCTCAGTAGTAGTTTAACATCAAGTAATTTTACCAGCACTATCTGAACCATGGCAATCACTGTGAACAGGTTTAGACTATACGTAGCATTGTCTGCTTATTCTTCCTTCCCAGTTCTGTCATTCATGTAATGGTTGGCTTTGCTATGAGAGGGTGACGATCAGTTTCTACAATAAGTGAAGCAACACCTGTCAATTAGTTCTGCCTCAGTGTATACTGCAGCATTTCAAAAGCCCCACCCTGAACCCCAGAAAGCACCTGAGGGCTCTGCATGAACGGGGTGTGAATGTCTAAAGATATTTGACCAAACTACAAGCACGTGTGAAGAAGCACAATGGCAGCTTATATTCCCCCGAGTTCCCCCCAACGCTGTACATATCCAACATTCACATTATAATCCATTCCCTGTAAAATGACTGACTTAATTAGAGGATTATTACTCTGCTATTATAGAATATTATGGACCATGAATTGTTTTGTCTTGTCCAATAGAAATCACTTCACTCACACAATCTGCTGTTCTTAATCTTATATCCAATGGTAGTGAAATGTGACAGCCCTGTTTAGCATGGAGATTTGGATGAAGAAATTCTGACTGTGTGTGAAGGTGTTTTTTGGTGACTAAGCGTCCCATGGGATTGTTCAAATGTTTATTAACCTGTGTCATAAGCCAGTTAATGTGTTACATGTCCACGTTGGATACAAAGGATGATGGAGAATGATTCAGAAGACAGTGGGTTGCTTGTTTATCTGCAACCTTTACTCACTCCTACAGGTTGAAGAGGTGTTTTGGATTAAACCTCCTATATTATACTTTAAATTATACATTATATAATATAAATTGTATTCATATTCTATTTTTCCTGCAGATGAACATAAAAAACTGCAGCATCTTATGTTTAAAAGGAACATTAGATGGACTAATATAACATTTGTCAGAGTCCAAAAGCAGTATTTTCCTTGATGATTTGAGGGAATGTTTTTATTATTGTTCATAAAATATAATGGATAAGTACTTACATTAAGTATTTGCTGTACTTTCAGTCTGCTTCATATTGTGCAAGACTCATTTACAGTTAGGCGGAGAAATAGACATTATGTTTTTAGTGCTGCTGTATCCTTGGTTTACAAATTCTGCTAATGCATTTAATTCTACTCCAACAATAAAACCCAAAGTAAAAATACCTACTCCAGACAGGCCCTTAAAAAGAACTGTTTTATAGCAATAAATGCAAAACAGCAGTGACTGGCCAGAGGTCTGGTTCCTCAGTATTCGTGTGAGGGTCAGATAGCAGGGGACATGCTTCACAGGGGTCACAGCAGACAGTAGGTCATAAATATGGGAGACAGGCTGATTTGGCCTATGACAAGGAAAGGGCGGCTCTACTGTAATGGGTGATAAATGTCAGAGCCACCCTACAGCCTCAGATGAGCGATTGTTAAGCGGCTTCCCAGCGTCTGAGCTGCTGAAGCCTGGAGACAGACTGACAAGAAGCAAAGGAAACATTTACACGGATAGAACGGCTTGTTTGGATGACCCCCCCTTCCTCGCTGTCGCCGTAGGCAAAATGAGAGAGGTGATTAATCAGGTTGTTAGCATGTTTGATGGAGAGTAGAGGAGAGAGGCGAGGAGGGATCCATGTGCTGAGAGGAGAGGAAGAGTGTGAAAGGTAGCTCCACCGCTGTGATTCATCAGGGGTTACCGATCCTCTGGGGAGCAATAATTTTTAAAGTAACGGGCCATGATTGCAATAATGTGCCCATAGCAACTATTATCTTTAATGACTATTATTATGGCTGTCATAAAATGGAGACTGGAGCAAGTCTTATTAAAATATAGACTACACAGATCAAAAACTCGTCAATTTGATTGTCAAATTCTACAACTTTTAAAGAGGTAGACAAAGGTAAATTAATGCATGCATTTAACATCAAGAAAAACATACATGCGCTGTGTATGACTTATCAGGGTGGAGCAGACGCTATACGGAAATAATCAACCAACGCTTGTTTGGGGTGGGTTCAACGTTATTGTTTGGTTTTGGGACCCTCAATGTTATGTTATTGTTGTAGCGTAACCATGGTAACGGTAGCACCGTGAGTTTGGAGCACTTGATTAAATGGCCACAGGGGCTGTGCAGCCGAACGAGGAAGCTGCTGCCCCTTTCATCCCAGCAGCTGTATTTATTGCTGTTAATTAATCAACCTACTTGATTCTTTCGATCTGATTTGCTGTGTGAAGCTTGATTGTTCTCCTCACATTTTGCATCATCACAAGTTTGTGTCACATGTTTTAAAATCTCAATATTTAATGTTTATCTTAAGTTATTTTATTCATTTGTCAGGGACTATGCACAAAAAACATTTCATATCACACCTACTTTCCATCTCCAGCCACCATGTATAGGTAAACACAAGTATACTGTAAATAACTACTGATATTAATACAAATAAAAGTTCAAAATATAATCAAATTTCAAATGAAATCAAATTTAAATCATTACACCTGATCCTTTATAGTATAAATGCTCACTCCCACTTGAGTGTTATATTCTCGTGATTTGTTTTAACTTTACCGCCACAGGGCAAAATATGGGTGCTTGGGTAATCACTGCTGGGTAACGAGGTCTACACATAGTTAACTGGTTGACTGTTCAATAAAAGCATAAAAAGAGGAGACTCACATTTGGAGACTCTGGGGACCTTCCTCTTATTTTCACCACCGCCTGAACCACCACAACCGTCCTCATCGTCACAGTCGCCGCTGTAACGTCCCTCAGTGTCACCGCTGCCTGTCTCGATCTGGTCCAGTGATCCCAGTTTAGGAATGGACTTCCCCTGCAACAGCTGGATGTGCAAAAAGACACAGAAAAATACTCTTTTTGATCAACGAAATAGGGAAGTTTGAGCTCTAAATTCATGTGCCCAAGCTTTAAAAGCTGCTTTATTTCCTGCTGCAGGAAGCGTTATATCAACATTATATGTACATCCTTTTCACATTCAATATTCACAACAGTGAACAAGGTCCTCTCATGGCAAGGACAGTACAGAATATGCTATCGGAAAATGAAGAGAAAAATGGGGAGAAAACGCAAAGAGCTGCTGATTATGCTGCTAATCAGCCACAGTCCTCTAAGTAATTAAAAACTATGAATCTGCATAGTGACTGCACTGCAAATGACTTTTTAAAATAAAACTTGCTGACCATATTTTTACTATACTAAAACATTAAATCACACTTTTTGAAAAACAAAAATAAGGAGCCTAACATTCTGTGGCTGGTGAACAAGTGTTTATCAAACTGACGATGAGCATCAACAAATGTCCTGATCGCCACCACCCACAAATTACATTTAAATGAATCCATAGTATGTGTTGCAAGACGCTCGCCCTCCTTGTCCACAGTGGCCCGCGGGGCAGCTAAACTTTCTGCTGTATTGCTGTGCAGCAGAATCTCAATCAAAGACTTTGTGAACTCGATACCAGGGGAAATGCATACGCTAATTGGCTCATTTAAATTCATGGTGCGTCATTGGAAACAAGAGAGACTGCTTTGTGTTGATCAGAAAGGTAGTGTCTATGCTAATTAGTTACTGTTGTGGTTCAGTGCAAGGGAGCTGAAGTGTCAGGGTTGCTGCCATGGCTGAGCTGGGACATATCTGCGCTGGTAATTAGCCTGTCTGGGGTCTCTGCTTCTCAATGGTGACAGGTTAGAAGATGGAGGGGATTGAGAGTTTGGGCAGTGCGAGCGCTCCTTCCATGTGTGTAATTGGCATGATTTTCTTTCCTTTTATGTCAGGAATCTGACCAAACTTTTAAAAATGATGTGGAATAATGAGTTTCTGCGGTGCCTGAGATAAGCCTGGTCTGGGAGTTTGACTGTATTTGAACTTTGTGCTTCACAGTCCAGGAGGTAGAGCACCGCTCGAGGGCTCAGTATGTTCAGAGTTCAAAGGCTGTCGACTCTGAACCCCATTCACAGAGGAAACAGCATCTTGCATTAATTAGCCTGCACATACTGTATGAGACAATAAGCAGCAACCTGAGCTTTAAGATTCACTTATTTATAGTTGGGGCAAGGAGGTGAAAGGTTAAGATGCATGTGTTTTCTTTCACATATGAATATGAGAAGTCAATGCCATGACTTCAGATCATATCTCAAATCACAATTTTCTCCTCTAGAAACTTTGATTGATGAAGAGAATCTTCACTTCAGTTTTCAAACTTTGATAATCTGAAATATCTTCTAATATAATGACTTCACCAAATGCATACTTTCTTTTGCCAGGACACTCCTACAAATTGATTTGTCATGCACACACTTTGGGGGAACAGGAACCATAATTTTCCATATTTCTTTCATCTACAAAACCCATGAAAAGATAAAAACCTACAATGAACTGATGCCTCTAACGAGCATGTTTGTTAGTGGCATCAATTCATTCATATAGCTTAGTTCTCTGTGCTCTAGAGCTCCATTGCGGTCCAAAATCTATCTATCTAAGAGAGCGATAATGGTCCTTTATCTTCATGAATGAATTTGTTTTCACATCAATAACACAAGTTTTAAAAGAAGAAAATCTGTGCTTCTGGTTTGTGCGCCCACTGCCAGATGGCATGATTTACATCAAACACTGATATTGATTTATACAGTCTTGTTAACTAATGATATTTTACAGCAAACTCATTTGTTCCCAAGCTGAGGAAACAGTGGTCATATTTGACCAAGTCTGTCAATCAGGAGCCGAATCAATACTTTTACTCTTCAGGGCCGCGGGAGTAACTGCTCTGTGTTTGACTGTATTGATCAGCTGTACTGCTCTTTCTGACACACAAAGAAGCACGCTCGAACAGCCTAGCTATGTTATTAGCCACACGTCTGTGACTGGCATGGGGTTTTGTCTAAATACTGGGTGCAAGACAGGTACTCTGATTCGTTCAATGCATCTCCAGATGAGATATTGCTCTGAGTAGGCACCCTTGGGCAGGCCTCCGGCTGTTATTGCAGAGTGTGGACAGTGACGACCCAATAATACCAATCACTCTTTTCACAAATAGAACTACACTACTTCATACTTACTTTTATTGAATTTTCTGAACACATTTTCTGTAAATGCTTTAGTATGAACCCACACAGTAAAAGGTCATAGTCAAGTAGATATTAAGATTTCATGCAAATGTTATGTGCATCAGGATATTTTGAGATTATTTCATGAGCTCTCCATTCAGTTACACTAAACTCGACAAACTCCTAAATCTCGAATAGCTGCAATTATTGACCTTAACTAAGTAGGGAGCAAGGCCTTTATTTGACATAGACCATTATTTGAGACAAGCATATACTGTATATATGATTCACTCCGCTTTATTAGTGGATATATTCTAGTTCCCATTCACTCTCGCTTACTGCTCTTTACTGCAAATTCAAACAGTTCTTCCATCTGTTTCATTAAAACACGTCTAATTGGAAGTAATTAGACAAATACAACTAGACTTTGAATAGGAACTTAGTGTAGCAATTAAATTCCAATTACCTTTAGAGGTTAATCTGTTAAAATGGTTTACTGTGTTAAAAGTTGGGGGGGAGGGGGTTTCATGTCTTCATGTAAAGAGATGGCCATCTGTCTGGCACCGATGCCAACCTAAACGTCTTTCATGTAACTGGCTAATTGGAAGGACAGTTACAACTCAGGGTTTTCACACCAAAAACACAAGTTCAACATTGTGCAGGAAAAAAAGCCATTAATTCCCATCCCATCCACGAAAGCTATTCTCACGCCTGCCTTGTCCGAATATAAACAACTTGTGATCTATCAGGCTTATTAGCACGGCCTGCGTTATAGTTGGCATATACCTGACTCCCGAATACAACTTGAACGCACCATGACCAGCACGAGTGAAATGATGAGGGACACGGTGACAGATGACAGGCAGGAAGCTAGACAAATCGTTTTATTCGAACAAATCAAGCTTTTATCAGAAATATATGGTAATTAAATGTTGATGAGTTTCAACACCTGGTGGATTGCTTTTACATTTTAGTGTACCATACGCTTAATAGGAGCATTTTAAGATTACAAAAGAAAACTGTAAAAATGCCAGAAAGTTAAGTACTGTATAGCTTTAAACCTTGGCTCCAGACACACTGGCCTATGCAAAAGGTATCCAATGGGATTCCGTCATTGATGCGAGGTCGACATAATACTACCGTATCAACTAAAATGGTAGAAAAATTAATCTTGTGCAACTCTGCAAGGTAGAAAATTAATATTGTGATTATTACATGCTGAGGTAGTTACTTAGCTCCTTTATAGGATTTTGTGCTGCTCTTCATTCTGCACAAGCCATTTAGTGTGAAACCAGTGTTACACAATATCTAATGGCTTGTGTGACCGCATGCTTGCAGTGACTCAGAAAAGGCTTTCACGTACTTGGTTACAAAAGCTCATCTGCGTCATCACTGCACTGATCCAAAAACTAAAGTGTTAAGTAAATGCAAAGGCAAATACCATGCTGGTAACCATCGCAACCACCATGCAGTCAGTAAACATTTCATCAGCTGTCCTCTGGAGTTACTGTTTGATCAATGACAGGAAACACACTCAGGAGAAAACTGCTGAGTCTCTGCTGTTTGCCGTTAATAATAATGAGGATAAACAAGCATGGCTACAGGAGGTGGGAGAGGAACCAACTGGAGCTCGAGTAATGGAAATTAGGAAAGTGGTTGAACAACAAATAACATTAGAAACGGAGCAAATAATTTTCATGGTTAGAGACAGTGACCATGCCGTGTGAACTGTAGGTGGGACAATAAAAAAAGACAATTACACCACTCACAGCACAGCAACAGTTTCTCCAGTGAACCTATAACCTGAATTTTTTAAGCCTATAATGGAGAAATGTTTCTTGTGAAAATGGCACTTTTGATGATGAAATGTTCTTCAGGTAATTCCAACAATAATATTTTGATTATTGCTCTTTTAGTCATACTAGTGGCATGGCTCTGGAGATAACAATATTGGTCTGTGGGTCGGTCCACCATTTTGATCCAGACTGAATTATCTCAAGAACTATCAGATGGATTAAACTTTGTACAGATATCATCCAGAGGAATAATTCCACTGACTGTGCTGATCCCTGGACGGTCCTCTCTCTTCATCGTCATCATCATCATCATCATCATTACAGGTCTCTCAAGTCCCACGCATTGAGCGTGACAATCACGCTTTTGGGTGTTTTGTCGTCGTCGTCGCACCCCCCCCCCCCCCATATCCATATCTTGTGGATTTGGACACATTCTAAATGCTTCCCTGTCTTTGGCCTCCAATACCCAAGCCAAAACCAGCCCCGGCCACCTGATGTATTTCATAAATTTCTAAACTCATCGCTGTATACACATCACAAACTTTTTCATAATGCCAGCTGCTTCCTCAGGAAATCACAACAAAGACTGTGGTTTGCGAGGCATCTGAAAAAGATTTGCCATGGGAACGGACTGAGGCATGGCTTAACTTTCATCACCGCACCACAGAGAGTATATTCTGACAGGTTGCATCACTGTGGAAGGTTTGGCAGTTTTGACTGCACACAGGACTGAAAACTGCAACAAGACACTGTAAAGCTAGCATCAAAAATTTACTGGCACAGACCTCCTGCAGCTCTATGATATCTTCATTACTCGCTGCATAAGGAAAGCCCAAAGCATCATCAAGGACACCAGTCATCCAGCCCACACACTATTCTCACTCCTGCCATCTGGAAAACGCTCCCGGAGCATTAAATCACGCACCACCCGTTTCAGAGACAGTTTCTTCCCACAGGTAGTCAGAATAATGAATAGTACCCACATGCACACAAATATGCACACAAACAGACACCAACACTGTGCCTACAATGTGTATAGTTCTGTGTTTATTGTGCACTTTTTGAGGTATCACTTAATTAATTGTTATTGTGTTTTTTTATTCCTTGTTCAAGGTTGCGAATGCCGCAGTGCAGAAATTGTATTTATTTTTTCACACAGACGATAACAGCATCTGCCTCTGGAGTTAAAGTGAGGCAGGTGGAACTAAAATATAAGAGTAATTAAATTCTGCATCATGAATTTTGTTTTTTAAATGAATTTGATTGACCTCCATTTAGAGGCATTAAAAATTTCATTTTTCCAGCATTTCTAAAACAATCTAAAACAGGAGAGAAAATGGTAGAAAGTGGGGCTAGAAGATCTAACAAATGTGTGGAATTTTCAGTCAAGCTGTCAATTTATGACCTCAAGCCATTAAGGTATGTACTTTAGATGCATCTACTTAGAGGCCATGTTACATTGTCTCTTGTAAATGTAAGGGCATCATTACTGTATTCACCCTGCCTACACAACCTTTCAGTCTGCGTTTCCCACCACAGACAAAGATAGATCTAGTCCTACAAGAACTGCGGAGAATTCAAAGTGCCAGATTACCTGCCAGCAACAAGTAATAGTACACGTTTATGGCCAATTAAAATGTACAGTGCAGATTATGTATGGGAAACACTGCCTAAAGAGGTGCACGGTGTCGTGTGGCAAAGTGAATCACACCTTCGGAGCTTCAAGAGATGAATCAAGCTGCGTGTGGCTTTTTAAGCTCATTAGTATTCTCTTTGAACACCTTCTTCTATATGTAAATAGAGGGTGGAGGAGAGATCTTACAATGATCATATTTGCCAGTCAGAGGAGAAAAGTGTCAGGATGTGAGTCGGCTCCCAAGACACACACTGTCATTTTCCATCCCCCTCACTGCAGCAGCAGCACTGACAGGGTGTTTATCCAGACCAAGTGCAGCAGCAGCAGCAGAGAGGCAGCAGGTCAGTGAGTGAAAAATTAGACTGTAATGTGAATTTTAGAATGAGACTCTTCATTCAAATTAACCCCCTGTCCTATGGCTCAACTTTTCCGAAGGATTTCAAGGATAATGCTGGCAATATTCTTTATCTTTCATTTTGCCAGCAAACTCAGTGCAGAAGACCTTCACTGTTGTCTAAAGACGAGTGAAAACACATTAATGAATTCAGACATTTCTCTTGTCTCTGCTGAGGTGGATCACACAGCGCCGTAACACGTGTTGGTGATGTCAGGTGCCCAAACTCAGATGGTATGCATTTGATGCACCACATGGATTTTGCTGCCGACACAATAACCGATATTTACCATGTCCTCATGGCCAGATGAAAATACCAATCATTTCTTGTTTTTGTATTTCACACATAAAAGGTCATGACCTGTAGTTTAAGCACACCCAGGGGTATGAGAGGCTCGATGTAGTGAGCAAAGACGGATGATTTAATATTTCATAGCAGCAATAAGATTTGTTGCGCCTGAAAAACTTGTGGAACAAGTATTAAAAATTTGCTAAAAACTACCTGGTGCCCAGCTGCCGGAAATTACTTTGCTTTGGGTTAAAAAATGAAAGGCTGGGGAAATCTGTAAGTATTGAGTGATGCAGAGTAATGCAAGCCTGAGCTATCCTTTTAGCATGATCAACATATCTTAAATGAGTGTAATTAATTATGTAAATATTATCAGCATATATAGTGCAAGAAAAAGAAATGTGAACATATCAATCCACAGAAATATGTAACAGCGTACACTGTGGATACCTTCATTTAGAGCTTGAATAAGATTAGATTAAGATGAAGTTGTTATCTACAGGTCTGCAGCTGGGCTGGATTTGTCTTTAAAATGTTTTCATTTTCTAGGCTTACCTCATGTGTATAATGAATGACAATGTGAATGCGGGTTAAAAAACTAATTATCATGCTGTAGGTTTTGTTGTTTGTCTTGCTTGCACAGTCCTAACGACTTGCCGACTTTAGAGCTTCCTTGCTGAATGCCAACGTGATTTAACCGAACAGGTCACACACAGTGGATGTGATGTGTTAAATATCTCTAGAGGACAGGATGACGGTTATCAGAAAGATCGTCTTTGCTCCTTAACTGGACTGGACTATAACGGTTAAATGTTATGATGTGGTACGCACATTTAGGAGCAGAACACATAAAATGTGAATATATGCTCGGTGTTAATCCTTTTGACTAAGAGAAGAGGGAGCATGAATAATTCACAAGCAAAACTGCTGGTCAACCACCACATCAATGACTGGTAAATAATTCAGCCGGCAGACTGGGTGAGGAGCTGCTTGCTCCTGATTTTGATTGAGAGACACGGGGACAGGGCCTACTTATAGATTCTTGATGGGTTTTACCACATCAAGAGGAGAGGACAGGCAAGGAGGAGAGCAGCCAACAAATAATTCATAGAGAAGAGCTGCTGATGAGCAAGATGATGAAATCTAGAGTTTGTACGCGCAGATTGCATGATGAATTTGTCAATAGCAGCATTGCTGTTTTGTGTTTTCCTGCAGTTTCGGCTGTGGAATAGTAATGCTACATTTCCATTTGGTTCTCGGGCAACTGGGAGCGCTTTCTGCACTTAAGTTAGTCAAGGTCAGGGGCGAATAAATGGAAATAGTAAAGAACATTTCTGCTATGTAGATGAAAAACATGAAAATCAGCATTTGCATGGACACATCATTCTTATCCTCATAAAAATGCCCAGCAGAGGCATCTATAAATATAATAGAATTTCACCTTTTGCCTTCATCCACATTTCAGTGTACATGCACTTTCCTCTTCCTCACCAGCCAGTCAAACAGGCGGCACACATTCACATGTGCTTTAAGGTAAGTTTCATCATATTAATGAGGTGCACCAATACTAGAGTGATTTATAGAAGTAATATACTGTGTAGTGCACACCCAGATGTGCACGCAGTCACTCATGTGTACAATGGAATGAGAGTGTGCACTGGTATATGTAATTGATGTTTTTGCTGGTCATAAACTGAGCTGCCATTAACCCCCCACACACTCACACACACCCGCCCTCCGTACTTCTTCCCCTTGCTTCCACCTCTCATCTACCAAACGTAATTTCAGTACATTTTAATTTCATAGGATCATCATTTAACATCATTTCAGATGTGACCGTGACCCACATATCCCCCCTCAAGCCCCAGTTTCCATCTTCAAATCAAATCAAATTTTATTCGTATAGCCCAAATTCACAAATCACAGTTTGCCTCAGAGGGCTTTGCAATCTGTACAGGGAGCGACACCTTCTGTCCCTCAACCCTGGATTGCAAGTAAAGAAAAACTCCCTCATTGTCAGCCACGCTGTCAGTGAATTACATGATTACGACTTCCTGGGACTCCCTGTCGTGCATTCTGTTCAACTTGCTGTGTGCCTCACAACACGCGTGATCAACAGCTTTAAGACAGCAGAGGAATAAGATGTGAGGGGTGAAAATTGATGTTGACAATTCAGGTCATACACACAAGCAGACACTCGTGCCATGCTTCACCATCTAATGAGATGCCGATCAGAACTATTTGCAAATCAAGTCCCAATGAGATGATAATGCAAACTAGACTCAAGCACTGTGAACACACAAGCTGTTAAATGAATAGTAGCAGATGTATAATATAAAGGTCTGTAATTCATGCACACAACTATCACTTGTAAGATTTCACCTTCCTCAGTGTTGACTTCAATGACAGCGCAAGTCATTTCTATACTTCTGTCTCTGAAGCAGAAAACAGCAAACTTCAGACTCTGCAGGAACTGCTTTAGATGCCACGCTGATTAATTAGCTCCCTTTGAAATATTTCCTGCTTCAGAAAGCCCAAGCACAACAGCAAGGGTATGATGCTCGTGACAGCAGGGTTTCTTCATGTGAGGGCCACATAACAAGTCCTCACATTAAAATGAAAAAATACATGGCTTCTCATTGCTCCCAAAAAACCCACTGATGATTTCTAAGTTGTTATGACAAATAAAACTACAAATACAACTCAGAGAGACGTGACTTCCCTGCCTTTTTAATTTAACACTCTTAGGTGAGACTCACGGCTCATCAGACGTAAGAACCACAAACGCAAACAATTTTATGCTGAGTTGCAATGATGGCATGTCAAACAGCACAAATACATCCGTTGCAAAATCTCAAGATCTCTCAGAAATATGTGCTTGCATGTATCTGATTGGCAAATGTAGCTCCTTGCTGATGACGCCGCACTGCGTTGCAGTAAAGGTTGAGCCAGGTTCAACTTTTTGCTGGATGATCCTTCCTCGTTTTACTAGATCCTTCTATGTTGTCAGCAAAGCTGCCTTTTTATCATGCAGGGCTCGAGTCGATCAGGACCTGGTCTATTCTTTGTCTTCAGGCATAGTCAGTGAAGTCATCTCCTAGTTGTCTGTTAAAATCTCTACAAAATGTCATGGTCTACTGTACACGTTATGAACTTGTTAAATGTCTATAATGACCAATTAAGGCCTCCCATTCCACCCTGAGCTTTTGAGATACAATATTGACATCTACAGCTGGTTTAAAAGGACAGTAAAGGCCTGACATTGGTCAATCTCAATTAGAAGAATGAGAAGACACTTCAGTGTAACTTATGTGCCGCTAGCGTCTTGTATCTGGTGTGAATTTGGGGAAACACTTTTTGTACCGCTACAGTATAGCAATTTTACATACAAATTCTGCCTTTGCCATTGAAAAAGGAGTTATTACAATGTCGGTCTTTGGCGAGAGAGATACGTACAAATAGAAACCACTTTGTAAAATCTTTTTTGTAAAGCTCTGTGATGTTAGGACAAATTCTGTAAAGCTTTCGAACACCGCCTGTTTCTAATCCAAAGGAGCAATTGGGAGAAAACAAGCCCTGTGGTAAATGATTTTGCAAATCAGTGCATTATGTAACTGATATGAGGCGTACAAGTAGCACAGAAAAGCACTTCCTCTTGAGAATCAGTTTGAACCAATGATGGAGTGTAATTTGGCTTGAGTGCACTCGAGATGTTGCTACAATTAATTTTTTCTGTTATTTGCATCTTGAATTCCCATAAAACCCAAACAAAGCCTTGGAATAGTTTACATCAAAGAGAAAGTCATTGAACACAAGACCTGGATGACTACCATCATGACAACATACAAAACATTCAAGGTTCAGTACTTCAGTACCTTACTGAACAGGCACAGTGTCTTTATTTTTACTTTGCATGGGCTGGAGGCAGAGCTGGCACAGAACATGAGGATTTGGCAAACAATACATGTGCAGAAGGGCAAATGTTGAGTATCAACAGAAGTAGATTTTAAACCTATTGTACTACAAGGACTTGTTAACCGGTTGTGAAACAGTCCCAATTTAATGATGGTGCCACTATATATCTACATATTGTCACTTTCTTAGAATACTGGCCATATAGACATATTTTCAAGTTTTTCAAAAAAACAGAAGATTTGATTCAGTTTTGAGAAGATTGGCCATTTCTATATCATTATTCTCAGTGCCTGTCACCAGTTGGGATTCTGACTCATGCGGGTCAGATATCAGAAGCAAAAGAACAATCTAGGCCCCATTAGAATAGTAGTAGACTTATCCGGCTCAGATAAGTAAAAAAAAAAAAGACTGAGGACTCAGGATGAATGAGATGTCTTAAAGGAGGATAAGGAGCTGCTCTACAGCCTGGCGGTATTGCAGCAGAGTTTACTCGGTTACTTTCAGTCATTCATTGTTCGCAACCTCTTTGCAGGGTCGCCGTGTGGCTGGAGCCTTCCCCAGATGTCACTGGGCAAGTGGCGAGTACAGTACACCCTGGACAGGTTGCCAGTTCATCACAGGGATCAAACATAGAGACAAATAACCAATCATGCCCGTGTTCACACCTATGGGCAATTGCCGTAGGTGCATCTAAATTGATTTAGAGTCACCAATTAATCTATGCATGTCTTTGGACTGTGAGAGCAAGCCAGAGTATCCACAGAGGTAAAATTTCATTATCAACCTGATACACAAAAACAACCTCCTGCTGTTGCATTTTATTGTGTCTAATTCACAGAAACTGTCAGTACTGCAGGGTTTTTATCTGTATAGCATTTATATTATGTGGAACTAATTAGCACTATCTTGTGTTTGTTATTATCTAGGTGGGGGATTTTTGTATTTCCAACTGTGGTTGATACACTTGCTGAGGAGTGTCAAACGTGGTTGAAATACAGTGAGAAGCTTCATTTGTGTTCTTAAGCTCCAGGAAACATCAGAAACTTCAGCAACTGTATACAGCTACTTTTGACACTAATGATGTTACCATTAGCATGCTGAAATTTGTGTTTCTTTGTTGGATAACTGTTTGGGATTCTACTGATAATAGTTTAAAAGATTGCTAGTGATATCATTTGACACTCTAACAGAGCTGAGAGTCCATGCTAGCAGCTCTAAAAAAAATGTTCACAACAGTGCTGATATGTTAATAATAAGCTGTTATTCAGGTAGAATTTTCACCAGGATGTTTGCAAAGCACTTGCCAACTATCATTAAACACCAACACCATGTGCAGTGAGGATGGAATAATGACAGGAAAGACAAAACATGTTGTCAATGAGAGGCTGAAAGCCTGTTCAGGTTGCACTGTCTTTTTATTTAATGTTGACTTTCTTGCTGTGTATAGTATACATTTCAGTCAACGAAGATTTGGTTTTCTGAGGGCAATAGACAGAAAGAAAGAATAAATAGAGTTTCTTTCTTATTCATGTATTAATAAACTGTTTTATTTCCAAGTAAACTTAAATAAATGTACCAGGAAGAAACCATAGTCGCAACTTTTTACAGAAATTGTTCATGGAATTTCTTCAGAAATACTAAACAAGACAAAGACAATTGTGTAGGTGCTGAATTAGACACAACAGAACTCAGATATACTGTTACTGCTGCAATATCAGTTTTTGTACAAGCTGTGACTCTGAAGATCTGATGTCACGCTGCAAGCGTTAGTTTTTTTGCCATCGTTTCTTCGCTACATGTCAGACTCCCTTGGTTTCTTCACACACCAGCGATTTTCCTCTCAGATGGATGAGTAAACCTGATAATGACTATTTATCAAATGCTGTGCCTAAGTGTCACTTTTCATCAGTGTTTGTGACGGCAATAATAAGTTCACACAATCTCGCGAAGCAAGTGTAAGGATATAAATGTTTTATGTCAAGAACGAAAAAAGAAAAAGAAAGAAGCAAAGGTTTAAAAAGAAAAAAAAGAAAATACACTAACTTTTCTTACCATGTAAATACAACTGATCATAACTGCTGTGATTATTCTGTGTTAACAATTAAGTGTGCCAGAAAACATTGAGAATCATATTATCTAATATTAATGGATGTAAGATATAGTGGGACAGGAGGTTTTTGAACATCAGTAGTGTATATTTTGTATCCAAAGCAGCTATATCAGTATTTTTACATTAACCATGGATCAGATGTCTATGTGTATTGTCAAGGTGCTTGCTCCTTGAGATGAACTAACAGAGAAACGTAACTTGACTCAACTCAGTTCTTTCCCTTTAGCATCTTTCAGCTCATTGGGTTTTGGTGTTTTGTTTTGTTTTGGCTTCAACTTGACTGTTTTGGTTCACTCACCTCTTTTCCAGACAGAGCTGGCAGCTGTTTTCAGTAAACAAGCTCTAAAAACCCACTGTTCACTACCTGCTTAGCGCCACACAGCAGTCAGTCAGTGAGAAGCCGGTAAACATCGTGGAGCATTTAGCGGCTAAAGAGCCAGATATGTCCTTCAGGAATAGGTGGAGACCAAATGAAAACAAGACTAGGTCAAAACCTAGTATATGCTAGACTGTGTATGGTCATTGTGTGAAAATGCGTCCAATTTGTACCAGGAATAGTCAGTGGTAGTGTCTCCAATGTATGTTACTGTATGTTGCTTATT
>JBCAUF010000001.1:11689073-11708761 GCA_038406115.1 Haemulon aurolineatum | reverse complement strand
CCACAAAAACACAACAATACCTATTTTCAGGTGATTATACACTAGTAAAGACATACATTAAAGACATTAAAGACATTAAATATTATATTCAATTTCTTCCAATAAATATCTCTAAATATTACGCACTGGACATTTAAGCAAATAATTTATTCAAAGTCAAACACTGCATATGTAAAGGTGCCATTATCAGACATAGATGTTCATCTATATGTCTTGCAGCTGATAAGTTAAAAGTCTCAAAGTCCCTAATTGATGGAGACCAACACACATTTACTATCAGAAATCAGTTGTCAAATCACTGATTATGGATCAGTTGTCAAATCAGGGGTAACCAGGACTAATGGAAATGCTTTTATTAAGATTAACAAAAGATGTGGAAAAGAGGTGAGCATGTGCAAAAGAAATGGTGGGTTCAAAGTTTCACTCAGAGAAGTACTTGCTCTCAGCAGATTATAAATGATTGCATAATCTGGGCTGAGCTGACGATCATGGCCTGTTTCATAGCAGTTACAGTAAATGACGTGCAGCAGATAAACAGTTTCTGACTATTCCAGCTCATAAAACCTTCTCCAGTAGGTGAAAATTCACCGAACCACAGGGACTCCACAAAGCAGCAGATTTAAGATTTTTTAAAAAACCACATGCAGCGAGAAAGACACATACACAGTGAATGTCAATGAGGCAGATCGGGAGCTCTCAAACGGTTATGATCTAGATTTATGTGTTCTGACATCCCACAGATGGTGTGAATTAGTCAGGGAGGGGTGCCAGCACGAGGTCAAGAGAGATGACCTGGCCTTCAGCCTGCCACTTGGGAAACCAAAGCAACAGACATGTGAAGCTGCTGCTGCAGTGCAACAACCAGAGGCAGCTACGGCAGCTGTTATTGAAGCTAGAGAAGAGAAAGTGCTCCCGTAAACTGCCCTAATCTCATCATCCTGAGAGATAAACAGCACTGAAAGGAGCCGCGGCAGCACAAACCCGCATAAAAGCAGGCTGGGTGATAGAAAAGCTACATTGATTTTGACAAAGAGGAGAAAAAGAATTTTGTAAATATGAAGACACGCAAACCAGATCAAATGGGTTTCTAAATGTGTAAAGATTGATTTTTTTTTCATTGCCTGGAGATGATTTTGCATTTGAGACTAGTTTTCTATTAGCTGGCACTTACTGGTAGTATGAAAGATGATATAAATTAGTTATTCTGTAGAGAATTATTCCGCGGCACAGAGGAAGGGGCTTCAGCATTGTGAGCAGGCGTTATTTTTCAAAGTAGCTGCTTGTGTGCACCTTGAAGAACAGGCCAGAAGCTAACGAGAGATACTTAATGTTCCATAAAACAAAGAAGCGCCGCGAATTAGCAGATTGCCTGAGGAGACAGTTACCATATGTCTGACAGAAATGAGAGCTTCAGAAAGTACAGTTAGCATGTGGGGAGGGGGGCTCACCTGATTGATGTGTTTGAGTTTGTCAATGATCTGATTTATCACAGGGTCTGCTCCCTTCACTTTGACCTCAGGGTTGGTACTCTGAGCCTTGATCCCATTTCCCACCACACGGAGGGTGTAGCTGTGAACAAAAGACAGAGTCTGTGTGAGCACAGTCAGATATCCGCCAGCCATGTTGAAGCATAACACAAGAAATACCAGTGGTGGAAAAGGACAAAAAGTCCACTACATTTCTGAGGAAAGTATTGCACTTTTTTTACTTTATACTCATTCAGTTGACCACCGTACATACTATTTACATTTCACATTAAAATCATACTGTAAAAAAAATATACGCTATAAATTACCAGTCAGTGTCTAATTGAGGCTCAAGGGCATTTTTCGTTTGTCGAGTTGTTAGCAGTTCCACTAAAGAGACATTTCACCTCCAAACTTCTACAATGCTTTAATTCAAATGCTTGAGGCACAAAAAGTAAGTACAACTCTCCAATAAATCACAAAAAAGCGAACATAAGTCCAAAAACTGAACAGAGATCTGTTTTTTTTTCCTTCTTCCTCTACCATTAATCATCTCGCGACCTCTCAGATTTATCTTCTGACCCTTTAGTGGAAACTAGTCCCACCTCAAGAACCTACAACAGTAAAATACTGCTTACACCGACAATTTGAGGTCAAAGGCGCCAATTTTCTGCAGAAAGAGTATTTTCACTTGGAATACTGAAGTAAGTACCTTTGCTGATAATACTACTACTCATACCTTTGTAGTAGTTTAGATGCAGGATTTTTACTTGTAATGGAGTACTTTTACGTTGCAGTATTGCTATTTCTTTGTGAGCAAAATAACTGAGTTCTTCCTCCACTGCTGGGAAATACACTGGCGACGTGACAGCGCTCTCACACTGAATAAAATCCTATCTATTATCTCTTCCTCTCCCGGAGAGCAATGCTGAAAAATTATCAATATTCTGAGCTCACACAAAGGTGCTGGCACAATTCATTTGTAGGCACACCCCGAGGTAAACATGGGACCTGTGATGTGGAGCAAACCTGATTCACCTGCATGGGCACATATGGGCGTGTGCATCTGCTGCAGTGCTAAGGCTGCATATTACATACATGGGCTAACAGGCCTTATATGATCTCTCTTAAATATGAATCTATTCAACCACACTGCGAGTACAGCAGAACGCACTCAAACTATTCATTCATTTGTGCCTTAATGTTTCAGTATGTGGCATTAATCCTGTTTTAAAGCAGTTCATTGTTGTTATCGCCTACTAATAGGCTTCACTTCACCTCAAGGACTCTTCACTCTTTAGTTTCAGCACAGTCTGTCAAATGGAATGACTCTGACCATGGCGGCCAGTGAGCGAGCACAATTCAGTCACATCTCAATCTCCGGCATATCAGTTAATCAAACTAGTAGATCAAGGTGAAGCCACTCATTGCTGAAAGACGTGCTGAGCTTTTTGTGCATGGATGTGTGTGTGTTTGTGTGTGTGCGTGGGTGTGTTTGAGTTCTGACAAAGTGCAGATGGAGCAGACCACCTTGGTGTTGGCCCGCTGTCACTTTGAGCTTAGATATCTGAGTTAGAGATGTTTAAAAAAAAAAAAAAAAAAAAATCAATGGCTGGAACGTTTGGTGGGTGATTTTGCAGCAGCTAACATAGTGGGTGTGTTCTTCAAGCAACACAAGGTCAGAAAGAAAAAAAACAAGTATGAATAAGTAAAGTGCAGGAAGCACGGGTACCTAATTTATTTAAAAGAAAAGGTGGGTGGCAGAATTCAAATTTAGTCAGTATGTCTGCATCCTTGAGAAGTAATTTTGATGTTAATACACTGCAAAGCAAAGCTCCGCAATGTGATAGGTTTTAGAAAAATAAAGCTGCCATTCAGTAACCTCTTGATCAGCAATTAGTCTGTTCTCGCACTGTTATTCTTATTATGCTCTTTTATCTCTTTCTGTGGCCTCTGTCCTCTCCGACACTGTTGTGACTCTATTGTGGCTGCCTGCTTTCTTCTGGCAGCCACATCAGATGAAATATTAAAGTGAACATTTAAAATCTGTCTTCAATAACAGTCTTCGGTAATTTCGAGAACAGATGCCCAAAGTTGCATTTATAAAAATGCATTTGTTTGAGAGATTCATACAACACAATGTGTGAATCAAATTTGGTCCATCATGCATGACTAAGTCGTTTGTTTCCTTTACATTTAACTTCTACGTCAGATACTGTATGGGAAGAAACATGTTTTTCTATGTGACAAAAGGGGCATAATGTGACAAAATTTGCCCCTCTGCAGTACAACTTTCTCAATAGATTCTGGGAAAATCAACAAGTTTTCAGAGCCAGAAGATGTTTCAAGTGCTCTTTTTTCCAATTTATAAATCAACAGATTCTTTTTGCATCTGAAAAGTCTCTTTTAACTTTGTTTTGTAAGCATTCATCTTCTCTGGGTCTGGGCCTGACACAATCTTGTGAAAAGCCTGGGTTCAAGAGTGCAAACCCTTTCACAATTCTTTGATGAAAATAAAATGGCACAGCTCTTTTCTACTTCCTAATTTTAGTTTACCTGATGGGTCTAATTGTGAACACACAAGAAATAATTTTGGAGTGTCTCACTTATTTTTCTTCATTGATTTGTAGATTTTTCTTCTGTAAGGGCTATCTGAGACAAAATGTCTTTCTAAGCCAAATTGCATCAAGTGACCTGCAATTTTGACTGTGGGGCCACTGCACCAATACTGCCTCGCAGCCTGGAGATGTTCCTGAGGTGTTAGGGGTGAAACTCTTGAGTATCATCGCGCAAAGCCACATGAGAGTGGAATTGTGGGTTGTACGAAACGGCTTACTGGTAATCAGTGTCAGGCTCATGTGCACTGAATGTTAAATTCAATGTGTGCAAGTGCAATTTACACTGAGACTCCATTTTTGCAGGTTGTGCCACTTAAACATGCTGACAAGTCACTGCATAAACATAAGTCAATCTTCGGTGAAATTGCACTTTTACATTGCAATGCTGATTAAGGTGCGCTGTCCCAGATACATAAATGAATTCAATTATCATGGCTAAAAAGCATAAAGATAATCATTTGACCATACTGTATGTGACATGTAATAAACATTTTAAATCCTTAAAACAAACTTTCTTAAACCAAAGTAGAGAAACAATAAATCTCATAATTGAGATTTTGGTCATAAAAATGAATGTTGATGCAAGGGACTGGACACATCATGTGTGCTGCGAGTTGTATGCTGTTTTAAGGTTACTGCACGGCACATCAACAGGTTCTCGTGTTATTTGCCCTGGCAGGATTTCTCTGAATAATTCGGCTTTTTGTGTGCATCTAAACACACTGATCGGCCAAAATGTGGGTGTGAAAAGTGAAGGTCCTGTCTGCTCGCTGTGATGAGCCCCTGCAGCTGGAGGCTGGGTGTTAGGATTAAACTGCACCTGAACCATGTGTACTGGAGCTGTGATCCCACTGCCTCCAGCCCTGTTTAATCCCTGGACACACCTGCCGAGATGGAGATTGTATGTGTAAGGAGTGGAATGAAGATAGCCCTTGTTGGGCCTGGCACTACTACAAATTGTTACGGGTATACCTGTAAAAAAAAAAAGGTAGAAAAAGGTAGAAAATCAATAGCAAAAAAGGAGATTACCGTCCCCACTCGCACTTGTAGCCTTTGATAATCTCATGGATTGTTTATATTTATGTTGATATGCCATCCGATGTAATAAATAAAAGCACGAAATCCTCCTCACTGTGACCTTTGTTGCAGTCTTTTTTCCCCTTTCCATACAGTGTGATTAATAGCAGATTGAAGAGATTACATCAGAGCCATCTGTGCCCAGTCCCAATGAAAACATGTGCGGCCACACATCCGTATGAAAAAACTGCACATTATTACTGAAAACTGTTTTATGTTGCAAAAACCAGGCATGCACGAATTTATTGCAGTTAAACGTTGGAGACAATATAAAATATCATTGACATCCATGCAGGCACACACATGCACGCAGCTCCTCTTGAATTCAGACAGCGATGTATTTCATTATGCCACTGGGATCCATAACCTGAAACACATACAATCTCCTGTAACATGCTGCAGGGCTGGCAGTGCAGCAAAAAGGCTCTCCTGGGGTTGCAATACCAGAAAATAAGGGTCCGTTCCTCCAGGTGTCACAGATAAAGAAAAAACGTTGATCATAGTCATCACATATTCTTCAGGGTGAGCAAAAAGCATACAGTAGAATCAAGCACAACCTACTACAGGGCATCAAACAGCTGAGTGATTGCCTGTGTCTCTGTAGACCAGCAGCAGGATCTTATAATCCATATCCTTCTCCCCAAAGGGATGCTTGGTTTGCATCTCATCTCTGCTCACGCCGCTGTTCAGGCCTAGATTGAAAATTTCAATCATTTTATTCTTGGCTCTTATCCCTATCTCATTCAACTATATTTGTCTGTGAGTGCAAACCCCTCACGTCTGGAACAAAGAAATGTGAGGCCGCCTTATTCCTTGACTTGAGCACAGAATAGGATTGGTATGTCAAAGTAATTTACTCTGATTAGCGTGGCTCTTCTCCAGAAATCCTCAATCCTGTGTACCGTAAGACTACAGCTCTGCACAGAACAGACACAAGCGACTGTGAAGACCTGGAAGCTTTCTCTTTCTAATAGTTCTGTCTTAGGTGCATCATCGCATCTGGATCCCTTTGATTAGGGCTGTGATGAGGAAAAACTGAGAATTAGGCATGAATCCGACTCTCGCATAGAGCACCGCGAGCAGCACATCCAGATGGACAGAAAACTATTGAATAAAAGAAAACCTCCTTACCAGTTTCACAAGACATATGAAGCATACCAAACCCTGATGCAATAAAGAAAACACGACCACAGAAGAACCAAATTAGGTTTCAAGTGGATGCTAAAAACGGATGAATGCACCGAGTTGTTGCTAATGTTGTGGCTCATGGAGTTACCTCCTCCAGTTATTCTGAGTAAAATGTTAGCCTGTATATACACTTGCTAAGCATTAATGTAGGTATGAAGCACATACCAATAATAATATCTGAGTCATGCAGAATATTAAAACTAAAATAAAGTCAAGCCTGCTCCGGCTCTTTAACTCCCAAATGCAGCACTGTATTCTTTAGCTAGTGAACAACTGTGTTCGTCTGCTGTTTGGTGCTGAGCAGGTAGTTTTGAGTCAATTTCCAGCAGTTTCACCAACAACAGCCACCTGATGCGGACAAAGGCGGCTCTATGAGAGCAGTGACAGGGTCCCAGAACAGTGAAGTTGCAGCTGAGCAGCTAAACAAAGGGCTCAAACTCACCATGAAGCTCGTAAAGCCGAGGGGAGCTGCAGAATCAGGTGATAACTCTCTGCTGTACAAGAGACTCACACTGCGACACCGTCTTCACTTTGTCTTGACATGTGATGCAGTACAAATAACAATAACACCTGTTTTCACTAATTAACACCAGAACCATAACCGTAACTGTAACCTTCATGCAGATGTGTCATCACCTCTATTTGTTATGCTGGCATGAATTGTCAAGTTTAAAGAGAGATGCTTTCTTTGCTTTCTTATCTTTTGCCCATTTGCAAGTGTTTTCTTAAGCTCTAAGGTCCACAACAGCTCTGTAACAAATTGCAGTTCAAATTAGCTCTGGCAGAACTCAGACTAGAGTTTTAAATGCGTCACATATTCTTTTTCGAAAAATCCACTTAATTTAAAAGCAACACTTACAAAACAAAGACATGGTGTTTGTCGTGATTTCTGGAAGCAGTTTACTGGCGGCTGCTGAATATTCACATCATTTAACTAGCAGGTCACAGACTGCTGGTACTGTTTTAGATCTATTAGTATGCTTTGGCTGCCTTTGAGGTATCAATCATGAGCTGCAGCTGAGCATGCCTGTTAATTATTGGCAGTCACACCATCTGTCTTTCAATTGTGAGTTCACATGTATAATTACTATGGTGATAAATAAGAAGGTGTTAATTTAAACACAAACTGTCAGTTTTTCCAATTTTTTCCCCCTGTCTAATGTGCGAAGCTGGCCATTTAAACAGTTGAAGATTGATGGAAGCAGCGACAAGGCAAGAGCCAATTATGTTTGTTCAAAATCTAAAATCAGTGTCAGATCGAGCTAATGTGTGATTTTCTTCTTTTCAGCAGTGTAAAAATACAAACAACAATAAAAAATATTTGACTGTCTGAATGAAGAAATGTATCTTTCATGGGTGCACCTTCATCAAAATGTTATGGAGACAGGAGTTGGTTTGGGAGATGAAGGAGGTAGACCGTGCACACTGCTCATGGCTGGCTGAGTGAGAAACAAAGCATGCCTACGGTTAGTAGGCTAGAGGGCAATACGTGCCTTCAAGTTGTGACGGAAGAAACAAAAGTCCTTCTGGCTCGCTGCCGAGCGCAGAGAGGATCTGGGAGCGTCCGCCACTCCAAAGCAGCCTGTTCACTTAAAGCTCAAAAGGACAGAAAATACTTCAGGCAAGACAATGGAACATATGCAGTTTAATGTGTAAAATCAACATGAGGGCCATGCTTCAAACAAACATCTGTTTGGTACAATAACCCAGAGTTAATATGGCAATAAGGATATTAGCTCTGCAACACTGTAATTAAATAATACATCAAGATTTCCACACCCCCTGCAGTAAATAAGTGTGTGTTTATATTCCACAATCTGTGCACCAAGACATATCTGTCGGAGTGTCATTTTGATCAGTGCACAGATTCTGAATCAGATAAATTAATTGACTGACAAAACTTTCACAGACTGGTTGTAATAAGGTATTTTCATAAAAGATTATTATAATCAGGATTACAAGGTTTGCCGGTATGTATGTGCAGAGCTGTGTACCTTTACTGAGAGCTGTGACAAAGAGGATAATACAACAGCAGTCAACAGTGCCTCTGGCAAAGATTTAGCTCCAAACATCACTACTGCCATGTTTGTTCCAATTACTAGGAAGCCCTGAGCCTTGAAGCTGTATTGACTTGTGCCAGGAAGACACTATGGAATTAGCCAAACAGAGCTGTTTGCGCAAGGTGGCAGCAGTAATTAATATGGTCTGGTAGTTGGTCGGTGGGTAATGGGCATTTTGTGTCAGGACTCTGTACTCGCACGGTTGTACTGAGATGTTGGGACTCGCTCTTATGCAGGGACAGATTAATTACAGATTCATAAACCCAAAGTGAGAAACATGAAGGCGACGATGTTTAAGTGCAGTCTAACGGCGGTGAAGCAAACGCCACTTTGATAAAACGAGGGAAGAAAGATTTGTAACATCAAAAACAAAGTTGACTGCATTATGGAGGCCTTCGATAATGACACTGTCACCCATAGAGGTCTGTATGCATTGTCTTGTACATATTATACATATTTTATACTCTATGTATATTTTTAGATGTACTTGTATTGATACTGAGTAGCATGGTGCTTTGTGCCTTTTGGCCAATAGAATAAATAATGAATAAATAAATAATTTCATTGTCATGCTGTATGTTCCTTCCACAACATTCAAAACAGTACTGTATGTTTGTTTTGGGGGGGCACGGTAGTTGTTCCCTATATGAGAAATGTGGTCATGGATGAACAAAAAAACATTATGCCAAAGTTGGAAACATTTGTGATGTGTGACTTTTTTTCTGGGCTCCTTTTTTCAATTTGAAGTACTGAGCTTCAATCAGGAAACGTAATGCCACATGTGTTTTTTTATGATTAAGTTTAGTCTGCCTCACTGGAATAAGGTTGGATTTTAGTAAAATATTGGAAAAAATCGAGGCATGGAACAGAAGTTGTTTCCCAGCCTTGTTTTCTGTAATAGTCTGAGCCTACGGACACTTTAGACGTGTAACAGCCTCCAATGTTAAAGTGTTGTGCTGGGTGCATCAAAACACTAACCTCACCGTCCTCCCTACAACCTACTCTGCAGCATATGAATGCCAAACTATGTCCTGTCCTCTAATGTCATCTTTTTATGATGCAAACAAATTTCCTTATGGGGTCAAAAAAGTATTGATCTTGATCTGGAAACTTCCTTGGGAAGAACACTGTCACTGAGTGTAATGCAGGCAGCAATTATGCTTCCTCCAAGGAAGATAAAGTTGGGGCATAAAGTTGGACTACAGCAGTGAATCGACCACGTTTTACGCTTTAAATAATTCACTTGATTACACTTATAATGCCTTAAACTTCAGATTTATGTGCCCATTCGTTCTCTTTAACAAACATACAACAGCTTAAGAGGGGCACTTTGTTAACTCGGTGTTTGTTTATTCATTCATGTTTTTTACAATGCGCATTGCTTGGGGAAATTACAACACATGCTCTTTAAATGGCACAGAGCCCCAAGATCCCTGCACAAGAGGAGCTCAGTGTGAGCCGGTGAAACAGATAGTATGCTAAAACTACAGGGGTCATGTAAATACTTTAATTTATTTCATTTTTTCCAGCCAGTTCCCACAGTAACAACACAATGCCTCAAGCACACTTTGTGAACAGGTGGTGATATCACAGTCAATGAAAAATATCAATAACTGCATTTCAAATGGTGCAAGTGTGGAAAAACAAAGCAAATATCCATCAGTAGATGAATGAACATCGCCTGCTGCATGTTTAACTTTATTGTTTCAGATACTGTTGCTCTTGCTATAATGTCCCATGAGCACCAACCTCACCTTGATAGCCACAACTCAACTCTTTATACACAGCAAAATGTATATTCATCCAGCGTTTTAAACACATTTACATAAACAAGTGCCAGCATATGGCGCCACACCTCTCTTAACACTGATGACCAAAATGACACCCACCTCCCATTCACAGAAATCCATTATTAGGGTTGTAAAAAGCGTGTTTTATTGTACCAATAATTTCCCTGCAAGGCTAAGTGGCTCTGTGTGCATATGAGCTACTGCATCATGCACACTTTTAATGCCAAATAGATATCAGAAGTCCTCAAATGGCAATGGAACTTTTATAACACCTCTTAAATATTTGAGTTTTATGGAAGGTAATAAGGACAAATGGAAAAGTTGGCTATCTAGGAGGTACAATGGCCTCATAAAAGCAGATGGTCACTGAAAGAGGGAATTTTTAAAGATCTTAATGCCCCATAAGGGCAATAACATTCAGGATTAAACAGATGTGGTAAGAGCAGGGCAGACAATAAAAGACTCATCAGGGCTTTTATGATATCAGTGATCAACACGCTCACATCGAAAATAATGTTCTGCTGTATTTTCTTTACAATGCATGAATACTGTATCTTTTCCAGTTTTATTTGACTGCAGAGCACAAACAGATATCCTGCAGAATTCCATGTACCGATTTCTTGGTCTCAATCCAATGCAGATTATCAAAAAAACCAAACAAAAAAAAAAACCCTAATCACTCTGATGAAAAACATTTTTCCTCCCTGGCACAAAACTTAAGAGGCTTAGTCGTCTTTGCCATACTCGTCTGTTGACCAGGCTTGTCCAAATTCTGACACCTGCTTCATGGAGATGCAGAGAAAAAACAACGTGAGGATGATTAGGAATTTATGAGGAGTTCTGTAAACATGCATAAACAAATCAACAAGCCTTGAGCAACACCCTTATTCCCAGACTATCAAATAGTCGAGGCAGGGAGGATGTCAGGTTTAAAGTAAACACTTGAGCACTGATTGGACTTCCTCTCCCACCGTTTTATAACAAGGTATCTATGCAGCCCAGCAGTGGGGCCAACAGAGTACAAATAGATTGTAATAAGGCTTCAAGAAGGATGCTGCACCAGTCTTGTGTCGTGATATTTAAGCAGGATATTAACATGTAATTTGTCAGTGCTATGCTCTGCAGTGCTGCAGCCGCCACTATCTGTATATTATCATCAGTGCTTTACTTTCAGAAGCACACAATTTCCACAGCTGTTTAAAATATACTGAAGTGAGCCTTGATGTATCTGTGAACTTCTTGTGCTGGCAGAGGGTGTGTGAAAACCATTACAAACCATGTCAGGACCCAGATGACCTCTCCAACTACCGGCCTATTTACAACTGTACTTTTCTCAGTAAGACCCTGTAAAGAGCAGTGGTCACCAAACTGTAACAGCATATGACCATCAATTACCTCCATGAACCCCTTTAATCTGGCTTCAGAGCTCACGACCAGCACAGAGACGGCTCTTGTCATTCTCCTGGACCTCTCAGCAGCCTTCAACTGCTTCTCAGAATACCTCGGCCTCTCTGGAGCAACTCTATCGTAGTTTCAGCCATACTTCTCAAGCAGGAAATAGTTTGTCACCATCAGACACTCCAGTTAGACCCCGGCCCAAGTTAACCGAGGTGTGCCGCTAGTCTCTGTGTTTTGCCCCCTCCTTTCTACATGCTCCCCTTTGGTCAGATCATCCGCCATCACGGCCTAAGCTTCCACTGCTATGCTGATGACATTCAGCTGTATCTCAGCACAATGCCACCACTCAGCTCCCCCTAACAGTTCAATTCAGTTCAATTCAATTCAAAGAACTTTACTTTTCCGGTAAGGAACTACATCTGTGAAGCACAACAAAATAAAATACTAAATAGATACAAATACAAATGTTAAAATGTTAAAAATACGAGAGAGAGAGAAAGACACACACACTCACATACACACATGCAAGCATACAGAAATCAGGTCAGATCAGCTGTTCAATAATCTGATAGATGAACAAAACTAGCCATGGCGCTCTTGGTTTTAAAAGTAAGAGATCCAACAGTCCCTTCTCAACTGCCTGCACAACATAAAAACATGCATGTTATCTAATCTCAAGCTAAAAAGCAACAGAACAGAGCACACAGTTGTGGCTCCCAAAGTGCTTTGGGAGGCTAGAGCTCTTCTCCTCAAAGCAGACGGCTGTTCCATCTGCCTGTCCACAGAAGTCCACAATCTGGGTATCATTCAGTCAGACATAAAAGCCATCAGCCATCAGCTTTCAACCACTTTAAAAACACCCCAAACTCCAGCCATCACTCTCAGATTCTGTGGCAGAGACCCTGATCCTTGCCTTCATCACTTCCAGTCTGGACTATCGAAACAGAGTCCTTTCAGGAGTGCCTAGCAAAACCGTAGATGGGCTCCAGTATGTGCAGAACTCACGTGCACCAAGTCCCGCCAGCACATCACCCCTACCCTCATTCACCTTCATTGGCTCAAGGTTAAACCCATTTACCACCACCAGACTTTTGGGGAGCCTCAGTATGGCAGCCTCCATCCTCTCAATCTATCTACCAGGAGACAGCTACAATACTGCACCAATGGACATTTCCAAAAATCTCCTGACAACCTATTGGTTTACCAAGGCCTTGATTAATTCTGCTATCTGCAACAAACAGTTATAATTTTCTGGGGATAAAAATGCAACCAGTCACCAAAGCTGTAAAGTAAATGTAGTAAATGGAGTAAAAGACACAACTTCTCACTCAGAAATGAAGTGGAGTCAAGTCAGGTATAAGTGCTTCAAAGCTGTTAAAGTACAGTACTTGAGTAAATTAACACTGACACATGCATCTAGTGTTAGTGCGATGATGTAAATGTGAGAGATTCGACTATAAATCACAACTTATGCCATAGGCGTTGAGCATAAATCCATCTCAAATGCTAAGTCATGGTTACATAAGCCCCTTAAAGTAGTGATTAGGACACCCACCCTCAAGCAAGCAAAAACTAAAAAAAAAAAAAAAAGTGTAAAAATAATGGGCAAAAATATGAAAGGAATAAACCTTGGGAGGGATAAGAACAGCAGCTCCCCTATAAAGGATTAGCTTCAGATGGTCTCAAGTTTATCTTACCTCATTCCTTATGTATGTTGAGAGTTATTGGTCGCTATAATCATTCCTGCTCTCGATACTGGCCATAAAAAGATCTCTTGCCAACATAAGTCCACTGAATGAAATAGGGGACATTCAAAAGTTGAGCCAAATCTAAAATGAGGCTTTAGCCCACTTAAAGCAGCTGTCAATATCTTGTATCAAATGACAAAGTGAAAACAATGTGACACCATGAAATGGGTCGCTTGTATTGATGAACTAACAGTGAATCGTCTCTTGAATCTGCAGCTCCACTCCACCATGTAGAGCTTTTTAACAAGCTACAGCTAATTGTTTAACTGTCAGGTGCACAACTTTGCTGCTTTGATTCATTCTCACTGCTTTCTCATGGCGTTGTTTTTGGCCAGAGCAAGAAGCTGTCTTTAGCAAAAGATCTCTGAAAATTTCTATAACCGCTGGATATAGAAATAAATAAGCAACTGTTTGCCATAAAATTTACGAAATCAGCTTTAAAATGTGATGATATGTGAACCCTATTTTCACAAAGTGTTTCTGCTGCTCCAAAGTGGCCAAAAAAGTCAGTTATTGCAGGTTGAAGGTACTTTAAAATGGACAGCAGATGGCACATGGCTCTCTTTGTATGTCTGTGAATGCAAAGTATTCACATAAACAATCCCTGTTGACGATGACATTGTGTCACACAACCCACCCATAGGTGCAAAGTATCCAACAATTAGAGCTTAAGTTAACCTAATCAGGTGGGTATGTATCCTGGTAAACGTATAGGTATTGTGTTCATCCACAATACCTACACGCAACTAATGGGATGTATCTAAGAAATACTGTCTAGAAAGACATGGATGTAATTTTGGAACAGAAAAAAGCTTGGAGGATACCCACTGAATTTGTCTCATTCAGATTGCTGATGCCTTATATTACATTACAGGGTGAGGACTGCGAGTTCAGCCACCATCACTAGCAATAGTACTGTATTACAATAGACCTGAGAGGTACTTAGTTGGCAGCATGAGCAAAAGCAGATGATCTGCATGAATTTAACTTGAGATGAGAGATATATTAAATAAACATTGCTCAGAGTCAGCACACAGCATGTGATGCCACAAACCAAGAGACACCACTGAGGCCCACTTTAAAGCTCCAGGATGTGCTGTGTGTCGATGTTTTTGTGTTCACATCTCTGATTATTTTACCACAGCTGGCAGGAACAAGTAGCCACATCTGCTGTTTCTGCGGCCACAGACACTAAGAGCCACCACGCTGTCACTATACCTCTGAGGGAACACCGCAGCAGTAAACAACACATTGGCAGAGGGGACCAAAATACCAACAGTCTAATCACCCCAGTGAAACTGCTTGTGGATATTTGCTCTCAGGCCCATTCTTCTTCTCACTCGGTGTTAACAGCGGCTGAATGGGCCAAAGGAAAGAAAAAAACAGCCTCCGATGGTAAAGAAACTAATAAACATCCTCTGAGGTGAGTGACAGCTGCAAAACACCAGTCAGAGTGATTTGAGTCGTGTTCTCCACATCTAGAAGAACGACAGTCATCATTGGAAGTTAAATGGGTGCAGCTGCAGAAAAGCAGCCTCAATGGGAAATGTGGGTGGAAATGTTGTTTTGTATTGGTGCCAGTGCTGCATGAATTTTGCATTATTTGTTTATCAATCTGCCTAATACAAAAGGAGATGTTTCTAATATTTCATCTTGCCTCATTGATATGAGCAAGGCAGCCAAAATGATAAGAACAATGCTGTTTATTGCAGTGCAATTAAACAGCAATTTAATCTGAAACGCAAAAAGTGAACATCATAAACAGGTAAATACATGTAACCACTGTTTAACCACCATGCCAATTCTGAAATAGCATTTATGTGCTCCCTCCTGAGCGTTAATGCACATACTGCGGTACTTCACATCACTCGACACCTATTAGTGCATTAAGACCGGCTGCAAATTCTGTACTCTGCTCATTTTGTTCTTCGCTTGAGACAGCTGTATACCTATTAACGCCAACATCGGACCGCCACTCCCTTGTGCTACCCTGGAATTAAAACAAACATCCCTCGCTACAGAGACACTGTTAAAATGAGGATACAAGACAGACACACACTCAGAAGCAGCCCAGCCGTCTGGTGATGCCGACACATGTACAAATTCAAAGCAGGAGGCAGGAAAAACTGTCCAAGCTGCATCCAGATGAATCGCTGTTCTGGTAAATATTGTTTAAGGCACAATCTGTAATCTAAATGTAAACAAAAGGGCAGCCGCACTGACAAAATTGAAAAGACTACACTGAAACCTGTTATAAAGTGGCTGACAGATCTTTTAATACGAGAACTAACACTACACAACAAACAGGTTGTTTACATCAATAACAACAATAAAACAGAGCAACCTAAAAAAAAGGCTTTTGTTTTTGAGTCAAACTGTTCACTTGTGTGATGCAGCTTTGAGCCTTAAAGGAGCACGTCAACAAAAAAAAACAACAACAAAAAAAAGATAATTCAGTCCTTATCTGCTTTCGCATGTCAGTGGGAAGTTGTTGAAGTTTTTTAGTCCACAAAACATTTCTGGAGCTTCACTGCAGGCGGAAAAAAAAACATAAAAAGGCTCCATACAACTCGTCCAGCATAATCAAAGTCCCCAAACTGATTTGAAAAGATGTTATTTCTAATCTTTTTTTGGGTTGAAAACCACTCAGCTAAAGTAGGTACATGAGTTCAAAATTCAACTGTCTTAATCAATTTCAGTTTCAGTTTCAATCGATACATTCTGAATTAAACACAATGTTCATTTCCAGTGCTGATGATGCAATTAGCTAAGGAGGAAGGCGGCCCTCTTCCTTCTCAGCTCTGTCGAGAGTTGTTCCTGCACAGCAGTGATGTTGCAACTTTCAACACAGATGAGAAGGAAGTGAGGTGGCTCCCTAAAGGGTCTAATGAAATTGTTTCAAGTCAGTTTGGGATCTTGGGGCCTCCAGACACTTGAATTACGCCACATAAGCTGTCTGGGGCCTTTTTTCCCAGTTTTTTGTGTTTTAAAAAAAGTCACCAGTTTCTTCAGTCGTTAATGAGAATACTGTAACATGCTGTGAGTGTGCTGCAGAGCTCCAGAAATGTTTTGTGGACTGAGAAATTTCCCCGGACTTTCCATCAGCATGGGGGTGAGTATATACTGACTGAACTGTTCCGATAAACGTTTTTTGTCGTCTTTGCTGAAACTCTCACAGCTTCCTACTTGTAGTAAATATCAGGTACCTCTGGCTTCTCCTAATTCTCCTAATGGCAAGAATCCACCATGGCTGAATATACAGTAGGCAACCAATCAGAGCCAGATTGCTGAATCTCATTCCCAGGTAGACAATGTCCGAATAACTCTTAACTAACAAAAGTCTTGACAGACAAATACCAACAGTTTGAGTCCTAAAATGATCTACACCACCACAGACCATAAAGTCTGTGTTTGAATAGAGATTGTTTTTAACATCTGCTGACGGATAGGTCCATCCGACCATCCATCATGGCCCTCATAGCTGTGATAGAGTGGCTCAGGTGGGTTTTATTCACCACAACAGCCCTCATTATAACTTTCAGCAAGGTAGGATTTATTGCAGGGCTGTTGCATTATTTCCAGTTCTACGTAATAAACTGTAAACTAAAAGTGAATAGCAGAGCTGAGCGTCAAAGAGATAAAATATAGTAGGATTGTTTAACATTTTCTTAGCATGTCATATCACCAATCTTTCTTGAGAGACAGTAAAACTGCTTGGTCTAAGTCAATTTTATAGTTGGCTGATCACATACTGTAGAGTCTCTCCTTTCATCCTCTGATGGGCTTATCTGTGTTTATGTTTCCACACCACATCTCCCCACACTCCTCCTCTCTGTAAGGCCAATCGCAGCTGCACGCCCTCACCACGAGTGCAGCGCTTCAGACTATCGCTGTGTGCACCCCCAAGGTCCATCACAATTATGTTTATCTCTCAATCTCTCTCTGTTTGATGCTAAATCAGTCAATATGTTTCCCCCCCTCAGGTATGGCTCACGGTTTAACTTGCTTTTGTGCTTAAGGAAATATTCAACAAACAACAGCTTCTGGATGCTGTGCTCGCAGCTGCGGCACATTCATCTTGTACAAAAGAGCTTTAAACAACACATTTACTCATTTAGAGAGGGATGAGACGTGATGCGCGTGAACGGTGAACAAACAAGTGCAGCTGAAGAGAAAAAGTTTCGTATTAGCATATTCAACAAAACATTCAGCAAACAGCCGGTTTCACACCCAAGTAAGATTAAAGTTACATGTTTATTCATTTAAAGGGCACAAATTGGGCTGATGCTTATTAGAACAAACTATGATATGCTTCCTTGTTGACTATAGATTTTAAGGAGGGGGGAATAATTCATCTTCCCACTGTCAGCCTTGTACAAATAGGCCTGCTCTGCACGCTCTGTGAAGATCATCATAATTTATCCGAGGGAGATTGTTCATTATCTTCCGCCATAACTTTTCAGTTACATTACATGAAGCACTTAACGCTAACTCCGGTTTAGGAGCTCAGACCCACCTGCACATTCGCAAAATACCACTCCATGCCCACGGGGCAGATCGTATGCCAGTGGTTTGATGGTTTAATTTATTTCGTAATTTTTTTAAATAACAAGCCCTAGGGTCGGCTGTGAAGTTTTGTGATTATCATCTGTCCTGTTGCCGCGCTTTAACAACATGTCCTCACCGCTGGGCACTGCGATTAAGATTCAGTCCTTTCTCAAAGAGACTAATTTACCGCCGCCACAAGGTTCTTTTACGACAGTGTAGTGTCAGTGTAATTTAAATGTCAAAACAATGCCTTGTCTGTTTTTTCACTGTGGAGGGCAAAATCATTTGCTCCGGAGTGACAATTAATTCTCATTCAACAAACCTGACCCCAAGCATAAATTTAATTATAAAAGAACTTTTACAAAATTACTTTTTTTCAGATCAGGTTAATAGGACAGAGTCATTGTGACACTATGCTGCTGGATGTCAACAAGCTATGGATTGCCATTGTTATTTTATGATGAGTTGGAATTAATCTATTTATTTATTGGTGGTGTTAACATCAGCCTGTCTAATGTATTTGTCTCATTAGCAGTTTCTTAGTTTATCTAAATAAATGTATTAAATAACGTCCAGTACAAGAATTAAAAATCAAAATTTATCTGGCGAGAAGTCACAGATCCAAAAAATCTGAAATGTATTTAAGTCTTTACACGCTGTATATCATACAACAGCCTAAATCCTGAGGCCCTCAATTCGGATAAGGAAATCAGGTAACTTTATTGATCCCCACAGGGAAAACTAGTTTGGTCACCCATGCACCATGACAAATAAAGGAGACACCAGTCAGAGAGGTCAGCATCCAGTGTGTAAAACAGGCTACCACAACAGTACAAGACACACTGACGCTGCTGCCACACGTCCTCACACATAAGTGACTCCCACAACGACATACTGTATCTTTTCCCACCAGCACTGCACCAATATACCCCCCCCCCCCCCCTCTTCTGATTTGCTAGTGTTAGGGACAGATCGCTAGGATATAATCTGTATGTTGCATAGTATAACATACATAATAATAAGGATAGTTCTGTGTTTTTGGAGTGGGGTTCCATGAAGTATTTGTTCATAGTCAGTATATGACCTACAACAGACTGCAGTCAGCAGCACGCCCCAAGTTTGATGAAGCAGATGGGAGCACCATCACAGGTGTGCTGTAGTGGAGGGGGTGAGCAGCTAAACATATTTTATCCACAAAAAAGAAATCAATATCAGTTTAAGCATTTGCTACGATTACAATATTTTTACCACTTCCCATCATCCCTCTCCGATGGGAGACTGAAGTTATATTGCTCATTAAAACGCACTCTCATAAAAAAGGAAATAGATATATAGATATTAAGCCTTAAGATTAACAAATGCAAAACCATATGAAACAAAACTAGGCCTGCAAATATCAATTATTTTCATGTCACTGAATATGTTGATTATTTCCTCAATTAATTGAATACCTAAATTCTCCCAGAATCCAAGGTAACACATTCAAATAGCTTGTTTTGTCTGCCCATCAGTTTAAAACCAAAGATATTCAGTTTGCATTCAAATAGGACAAAGGAATGCAGCACGTATGCACACCTGGGAAGCTGAAACCGGTGAACGTTTGATAATTTTGCTTGAAAACTGCAACAATCAAACAATCAAAATAGCTGCAGATTAATTTCCTCTTGATTGACCAAGCAATCAATCAACTAATCACTTCAACTCTAAACAAAACCTTAAAAAAAGCACCTCAGAAAACATTCATTTGTGTTGTGGACACAAGAGACTTTCTAAATCACTCTGTGGACCATCTTAA
>JBCAUF010000001.1:11607119-11620708 GCA_038406115.1 Haemulon aurolineatum | reverse complement strand
ACACTGACTAAATCCACCAGTGACCAAGTGAGTTTGGGAAATCCTCCACATCCCAAGCTTGATGTTTTATTGGTGGGATTTTTATTTCAGTATGGATCAATACATCTGAAATCATCGGTTGGATGGGTTAGGTGGATTTTCTTTAAAATCCTGTATATTCTGCATTTAAGGAGCCAAGGCTCTAATCCCCTCATTTCCAGGGAATCTGAACTAATGACAAAGTGGTTTAAAAGATTACACAGGGTTTCTGTCACAAGACTAAAGCACCACAAATGACAGCTGAACTGCACATGAAATGTCTGCGTTTATGCCTACAGCAGGCTGTGTTTCTGTGTATGTGTTCAGCCTAGCTCTGGCAACATCTTCCATATTTATAATTCATTTAAACCTCATGTTCTGTTGACATCGACTACACAGGAAGCAGATGCAGAAATGTTTTCTAGTGTAAACACAGAAATTATACAGGTCTTGGATTTGGTTTTCTGTGAGAACAAACTTCAGACATGCAAAAATTGCTGATGTTTACTGTTGATTTTATTGATTGTTGTGCACTCACCTGCCAACATACAGTACATTTAGAAAGGCATGTTCAAAACAGTCAGGAAATCAGTGGAACAGTCTCACTCTATATTTTGTTTGAAGCATTTCACAACAAACCAACTAACCAAGAGCAAAAGAGATGTTTGGGGGGGGGGGTTCCGTCCGTGTCTCTGCAATTTTAGATATATTGTAATGAAAATCCCGACAACTTTTTACACAACTGATGTTAAATGTCATTTAGTGAACATCATAAACCTCTGAAACACAGGTACAGGTCTGTTCTTAACTTGACAATGCATTTATTGTCATATGGCCTTATCAATGGGTGACTGATCTTATCAAGAATGAGAATTGTCTTAACAATTAATCCTTGATTTTTTTCTGAAAATAAAAGAAAAAAATCACTGACTGTAATTGGATTCTGGTAGCTGCTTTCAATGTCAAAATACAACATTTTCATAATTTGTATCATAGGCCTATATTTTTTTCATACAAAATACTTACATGTTCCTCTATTCTACTATAAATGATTTTCAAAAGGATGTATTATTTCAAGGCCAGCTATTTGTTCTGAGTGACTATGTCAAGCAGAGTTATGCTGTAAACTTGAATAGACACTCAATTAAACAACAAAAGAATCAAGACAAAGTTACTGCTGTACCTCTGCTGGTGTACACCTTTTTTTAACATTGTTTAACAATTGTTCAACAAGTTTAACATTGTGTTGAAAAGGTTGCAACTCAAAATGAAACCTGTCCCCAATAAGAATCAAAGATATGCTCAGAACTTCAAATGCGGTCTTCCTCATGTGCCACACATGACTGCAGCATCTTGTCATCTTCATTCAGAGCAGTAAAGCCTTTGATCTCAGTGTGTATCTTAGTCCACTCTTTCCTCTGTTTGTGTCATATTCCTCAAGGTGGCTTCAGTGTTGGATGGATGCAGCCGTGGTGGCCTTTGTCTGTGAGATCTCCCAGGGTGAAGCTAATGCTAACATGTTAGGTGTTTGGCTATGAACAACCCCTATCACGATTAGCATTAACCTCAACCTGGGACTGGAACTTTTGAGCTGTTTCATCATCCACACGCTTACCTCAGGCTTCTTGGTCTTCAGGCTATCAAGGAAGTCCTGCAGGGGGCGACACGAGCATTGATCACTGTTAGGGCTTTGAGACATCATTTTTACTTTTGAACTGCCATGTTTCATTCAAAGGTTTTCACCACACAAACCAGCAACTGGATATTGGTGTGACTTTGTGTTGACTGAGATCACAGTTGCAACCACAGAGATTTTGGAGAATGAATTACAACATTATGTGATGTGCTCTGATCAGCTAATGTCTTAAAATATCACCGAAACTCTTACTTTGACATCATTACTGGATACACACTGAGCAAGTGCAAGTTTGAAAAGACATCCTTTAGGCATTTTGATTTCGTCTGCACCATTCCCAGTAATTTAGCCTATTATCACTAGAAATATGAAATACATATCTGTGTCTTTGAACCCCATTCGAGACCTTCTGAAGGGGCCTTGGGATTGAAGAGTTTAAGAGCGTGGCTTCAAGGAGCGGGACGAGTGTTCACTGAGCTTTAAGAGACCGAAAAAGTCCAGGTGTGAGGCAGCTGGAGCTAACAGTAAAGTACCTATTATCTGTCTCTGGAGACGTTACGAGCTCTAACAGGATGTAACAGGTGTTGTTCTATGTCGAGTCTGGTTGAACATCAAGATGTTAATCTATATTGAGGTGTTGTCAGGAAGTGAGCCTGTGTTTGTGTGTGTGTGTGTGTGTGTGTGTGCGTCGCGAGGTAGCTACTGACCTGGCTCTCCAGTGTACCGACAACGCTTCCTCTTTCAGCAACTGGTGTGTGTTCTGTCTCCTCTTCTGTCTTCTCTCTGCCTTCAGTATTTCTCTCTCTGTCTCTCTCTCTCTCTCTCCCTCTCTCTCTCTCTCTCATTGAACAGTAAACCTAAATGTGGGTTTACATCTCTTTTATACACTTGTGTATGAGTCATGTGAAATTCCCCTTCTAACAAAATGACTGTTAAAAAGAAAAGAAAAATCACGCAACAAATTTGCAGAAAGATGCCATTTATGTTTTATGTAAATGCTGCCTACAGAAGAGAAAATCTATTCATTTCTTGGATTTTAACAGGTTATTTACAGTTATGTCAACTGTGATGACAGCAATAGAAATTGACATAAAGATGTTGGCAGTTTTGAATCATGATACTGAATTCAATTCTATGCTCAAATATGTGACACGTCAAAGATTTGACAGGAAGATATGCATGGCTGCATTTGACATGTGTAAAAGCTGAATCTCCGTTATATAGCCAGTGGTGTACAATAGTTTGAGCTCTGCCCGTAAACTTTGTTGGCTCTGTATCAAGACTGAAGAGGACTTATAGACAATGACAGCTGGTGATTTTCCCTTAAGAAGTAAAACTGAGACTGTGTCCAAAATCCAAACTCCTCTATCCAGTATCTACCAAATAGGGTTTCTAATTGTGTTAAGTGGAACTTCAAGTTAAATGTGTAATATCTAACATTTCCAACTTAAAATGTCTTAAAAGAACTACATCTGTGTTATATATTTTGTTGTGTACTTACATGATTATTTTTATTGTTACTATAAAATGTTTTTAACAATGGTCAAACACAGAGGGATCTGTAATTTTATTCATCTAACAGAACGCTACATTTGGTCACTGTCACCTGTGGTTGCCTGTTGTTAGCACCACCAGGTATGATACAAAGGCAGTCAGCGAATATAAAAGTAAATTAAATGAAACTTAAAATAGATTGTTGTTGGTTGTTTAACAATAAAGACATAAACTCCCATCATCCTGAACTATGGCGCGATCAAAACACTTTGATTTCATTTGGGACATGCTGTACGAGTCTGCAGTCAAGCTAGCAGCTCGGTCCAGTGTGGTCCACTGTGTCAGTGCAAGCATGCTGACGTTTAGCTGGGATTTAGATGTTCTTAATTTACTGTGCTAGCATGCTAACATTAGACAATTATAACTAAGCAAAAAGTACTGCTGAGGCTGTCAATATTTTTGCCAGTATTTGAAAATAAGCTGGATCATAGATCATAGATCTTAAAGGTCAGGACTTCCTGGTGGCTCTTGATGAAAATGAGGGAATCACCTAAGCTCTTCAAAGCTATCTTCGATCATAATTATTGAATCATTATCTGTGCTCCATAGTTAGTAGTATTCCATGGCAATCTCTTCAGTCGTTGTTGAGATTTGTCACTAAAAGCTACAAATGAATAACCTCATGGTGACGCTAGACGAAAAGTCAGCAGTGTTTGTAGTGGAGAGACACAGTTTGTCTTTGGATCAGGATGCGGAAATTGGAAAATGGAGACCTCTTACAATATTCTAGTAGGTTCCATCTCTGGTCATTTCACTGAAGGCAGAGTAGACTAATCCTAAAACATACTGCATATTATTTTCATATTCTCACCTTTACTCGTTTCTAATCAAGCCACCTGTACAAGTATGACTGTGTACGGTTGTGAAATGAATGGAGTTCTGTTTGACAGTTATGGGAGTGTCGCCAGCGGGGATTTCAAAAGAGACCCTTTCCACTAAATGACTGTGATCCTGCACACTATCCTCGTTACATATCTCAGATGCCGCCTATAAACTGGCCCAGAATCTGTGTTTGCTTGTGGTAACCCAGTAACCAAGTCATACTGCTCTTGTTTCTCAGAAGACAAGGTGCCTCCCCATCAGTTCTCACTACCTATCTCCACCCCTTCCCCCCTTCTCCAACTCTGAGAATAGCATTTTCTCTCTTTTTTTGACTCGCAGGCGGCACACTTTGACTTCACGCAAGCCTCTTTCTTACATTCATTCAGTGGACTAGTGTCAAGAGCACTACATTCCTGTGAGCATGTTAAAGGGGAAACACATTGAAAAAGACAGGTCGACATTGTAGTGCTTGAAGGGAAAAGGTTGAAAGTACATGAGGAGGCGGGGGAAGAAGCAGAGACGCGTCAGGGACCCCCCCCCCCCCCTTCACATACTGGAAATTCACAATGTGTAATATGCCAGCTGAGGACGCTTCAAACGCAATCCCTACTTCTTTTGTCTAGCTTTCTGTCTCCTCTCACACATTACAAATTTAGAGAGGAAGTCTCTTTTTTTTAAGTTTCCCTTTTCGTTTTAAAAAAAGGCTGTCATATGAAAATATATAAGTCAAAAAGTGACATCATATTTGGGTGTTGAGAGGTAAGCCAATTGAAATCGTCTTTTTCAAGTTCAACTGGGGCAAAATGTAAAATAAGACCTTTATCACCTCCATCACCTTCACTCATAACCTCACCTACTTTCGATTCTTTTTTGAGCCACTACCAAAGAAACTAGAAATGACAGCCAGTGTGAAAGTTTGTTCATTAGAACAAAAGGATTTTATGAGTTGTATTTATGTCTAGTCAAAAGAAAAGAAAAACATACTTTCTTTTTCTCTCTGAATTTACGATGCCGAGTTCTGTTTCAGTGTTTCCACGTGGGCAACCTGAGGCTCTGACTTCACTCTGTTTTCCTGTCATATGTGGGATATGCATGAGGCCCGACAGACGTACAGCTGATATTATCAGATAACATTTCCAGGTCTCGATGCCGTCATCCTATCTTGGTCTGCATGTCTTCAAAGCGTGACACACATGGCACCACAGGGAAAGTTTCAGATAGACGACATAGGCCGAGCTTTTTTATTCTCAAGGAGACATATTGATTTATTTCAACATCTGTTTAAGACCCAAACCAGCTATTGTTGCACTCCAAGGCAATATAATGTACAAGTCATATCAAGATAAACACTACGAGCAACAAAGAGCAACAAGGCAAAGAGTTGTCTTTCATTCCTGCCCGTACACAGTGACATACAAGCATTTTTGGTTTCCCCCAGTCAAAACCCCTGCGACTAAAATTAGCAGGTTTAAAGGAAGTGTGGGTGAGCTTCAGAGGTGGAAAGACCAGCACTGGTTATGATTCAATTCCACAAACTAATTTAAATATACGCACGCTTCTCACTTTTTTGGTTACTGGGACATTGACTGATTCCACCATGATACTGCTACATTTAACTATTTGGACCACTTGCACAGCATGTGCCTTACATCATTTTAATTGATCAATTTCACTTTTTAATTAATGTACTGAGCTGTTTGTCTTTTGAGTACTATCACACAATGTAATCTATATATGTAATGTGTATTTTATTTTACATAATAGGCTACCATTGCAAACTTTTGTGATGTTATACTTATGTAACACATTAACAATGGAAAGTTTCTCAAGAAATTTTGAGTTTGTTGACGCTTGATTTCACTCATGGATTCCCTGTTGAGTTACAGTTACTGTCTGAGACATTTAATTTGAAAAGCAAGCCTCAGCCTTCTACAAAATAGGCAGAACAGAGTTGGGTTAGTACCATGGCGTAATCATGCTCCTTATTTCAGGAAAAATATATTTACGGTAAGCGGTATGCGCACTCCTTGTCAGTCAAGTTAGTGTGGCTGAGCCATCTTGCCCGCTCCTGAACGACGACAGTCGCTATTACTGAGAGCCGCTGGATGCTGAGGGACAAATCGACGATAACCACCCTTTCCTCCCACACGGCGGGATCCTGCTCGTCAGCAGATGCCCCAAACAGCTCTGTCTGGTAGGCTGTGAGGGTGGAGAGAGCGCTGAGAGCTCAGGGCGAGAGGGTGGCTGCCTTGTAGGCCCCACAGCTACAGGGGCTTCCACCGGAGGCATCGATAGGAGACTCTGGGCTTCCATCGCCTCACAGTTGAGGAATTCTGCCGTGGAGGGGCTGGAAAAAACAAATACTTACCGAACCTGTCTGGTGTGACACTAGCGTCCGGTGACGGAAGCTAGCAAAGATCCGTCTGGTGAACTGTTAAGCTAGTGAAGAACTAGGTGAGAAGAGGTTTTGAACTGAGGGAGTAATATCCCCACACACAATATATAATGCGTGGGACTATGGGTGCGGTGCGTATGAACACCTTTCACCGGCGGATTGAGATAAATGCTTCTATCAGTGCTTCAAGAGGCTGTATTCGAGACATCCGAGACGCCTCGCTCATATTATTCAAAGTTATCATATTATTCTGGTTATATTAGGCAACCAAATGTTTGTGAAATGGTTCAGTAGACTGCATCTCTTATCTTAAAGATAGTCTCAAACTGTGCCAGCCATCAAAATGCCCATTAAGCCTGATAAAGTCTCACGACCCGTTTAACTGTAATCATTTTTTGACAATAAGGTTTGGTGAATAGGTATGGCCCCATTTGCATAATTTTGCGATTTTCATCACCATGGTTATTTGAATCGCCACTAAAAGTTATAGCACACCTGTCCTGATCAATCTGCCCATTTTGATAGATTTTTTGCATGCATGTTAGCAATGCTGCAAGTGGGGGAGTGTGTGAGTAAGTAAGAAGGTAAGTAAATAAGTTTGAGAATAAGTGTGGCACATATCATTATAAGAACGATTGTATTTATGTATATATTGTAAATTGAAAGGCAAGTAGCAGTAGCACTATCAAAGATTTCAGTCAAGGTTGATAAGGCGACACCTGTAGTTCCTGGTGGGAGCAGCAAATGCAATTTAATGCTACAGGTCATATAGCTCTGAAGGCATTAAAATAAACTATTGTTGTATTAATAAAGAAATCAGGCAACAACTGGCCTCTTTCATCATTCTGTGCGCGACCATGGTCTGATTTCATGCCACACATGACACGGTGGCCAGCAGGGCACAGTGAAACTGAAAGGAGTTGGTTACCTTCCTGAGAAGTTGCAGCTTGTTGCCTGCAGCTCTTCCTCTAACAGCTGACGGTGTCTCATCCTCCTTGCTCCATCACTGCGACATGTAAAACTCCTCCTCTGTCACAGAGGACGCAGACAATATTTGTTGTTTTGTTTGACGCATGTTTGATGATCGATAGCGATCCATGCAAAGCTCACCGACAAACACACTGCAATCCTGTGACGACTTCATAATAAAAGTCAGCGCGTGTTTCGCTTGTTAAATACTTTTAATGTGAAGCTGCTGCAGTAGGTATGTCCGGTTTGCATTAGCAGTAACGCAACACGCTTCTTCCGTATTGCAAATATATAAATTTTGCAGTACTTTTATCAGTGGTCGGCTCAGTCAACATTGTGTTATTTGTGATGGTGACTTAACAGACATTTATTCAAATGATAGGCTAAATAATGAAGTCAGTAAGAAAGTGAGAAATAAAGAATTGAAGTAAAATGTCAAATTAAAGTGAAAATCTTAATGATTCAGAACAGTACAATTATAGGCTACACGTGTTTATAAACTCAAAATAACTGTGTTGTGTTGAAGAAAACATACAAGAAAAAAAAGATATAGCCTATGTGCACATTCATGTTTGAAACTGGAGAATGAGGAGGTTTTGTCAGTATGATGACATGGAAATTATGAAAACATTTCAGCTGCGAACTGCTTCTGCGTCTGTGTCAGACTCAATTTGATCTATTTCTGAAAGATCAAAAGAAAAAAAATAATTATTTTGTTTGTTCTCATTTTAGTGGCCATTAGAAAGGCGGAAAGGACAGGTTTAAGTGACCTCTATGTTGTATCTAAAAGTATATATTCAAATGCACAAAATGCTCTTGCTCATGTCTATTTCAAAATCCACATAATCACAAATGTGGGAAATGTTGAATGGCCCTTTATGAATATGGTTCCATTAAGGATGTATGATTATAGAGATGTTTTTTCAACTGTCATTTGTTTCAAGGTTTTTCTTTTTTTCTGTAGCCAAATTGGCTTCTTTTGCCTAATGTTCTGTAACCACTCAGCTGACGTAAGAATGACTGAAAAATGAAGTGAAGTGACTGTAGCCAAAAGTTTGGGAAGTATTCCTTCACTTAAGAAAAAGTCCCCTCTGAAACAATACAAAAATACATTATTATGACCTTCATTGAAATTTGCAATGTGATAATGAAAATGATTAAGATGATTCAAAAGAAAAGTAGAAAATTCTTCCACACTGTGAAGGTGGAAGCATGAAATGTTTTTGAACACTGACCTTCAATAAAAACTAATGAAATGGCTGCCTATTCATTTTCTGTCAGTTGGCAGGCTGACTTAGTATATCAGTTGTATATAATGTTGGGTAGTTTACTATATCACAAAATATCATGTTTTATAAGCTCACCATGTGTTTATTATGCAAATACCTTCATTTGTGAAGTAACTAGTGCAATATTTCCCTATGAAATAGCATGGTACTGAAAGTGTGAAAACAAAAGACTCAAGTAAAGTACAAGTTCCTCAGATAAGTGCAGTACATAAGTAAATGGACTTAATTAGTTGTGTTAGTTCTATAACGTATATGCCCTTAATTCGGAGTCAAGTGTGATGACAAGGTTTTCTATTAATAAAAGAACAAAAACAAGCTTCTGTTTGCATTCACTTTGAATTAGCTGATTAACAAAATATCTTTTAGGGAAGCTCAAAAAGGTTCCTTTTACAGGACACAGTAGACAGACATCTGAAAAACACATATGTAGTTCAGTGTTAATGAAATGTCACAAATGTGTGTTGTGTGGCAGTAAAATCCCCTGAAAATGACTGAGACAAGTGTCTAATTCATTCTAGACATGAATCATATAAAGCTGTATTTACAGTCATGTTCCAGTTCAGTCACAAAAATCAGCCCTTAAGAAACCCCCCATCTAAATCCTAAAAACCACATGAAGACAGAATTGACTAATTCAAGTTCCTCATTGTTTACCAAATGAGCAACTGCGCCATCTGCTGGTGAAATGCAACTATTGCATCATCATGTCATCATAAAAACCTCATAAATGGTGTCTCTTTAAACCACAACAGAGAAGTCAGCCGCCAGCAAAGCAAACACTGACATTGAGTTTCAAAATTATTATTTTAATAGGACAAGTGTGGTGATATTTATTTTTCCCTAATTGTCAACAAATTGCACAACCAGACCAAAACCAACAATGACTAAAAATAAATTGAATAATTTTTAACAAGCATTGTCTGTGTATCTCTGGCCGATTATGACTTATTCCTCTGTGCCATAGAGCTCCGGTATTGTCTGAAACTGTTGAAAACACTGGTGGCTGGGTGGCATGTTCCTCCATTACTATGAACATGGACACTGTTGTTATACTCACTGCCCTGGCACTGTAGAGCACCAGATTTGTGTCTGAAAATAGTCTCCAACAAAATGCAATATGTATTTCTTTTTGTGTATTACAAACACAGTTGCACATGTGCCCATCTGTTTTAGGAAAGTATTCTTCTTAAAGATCAAAGTATATGTTTGTGTCCCGTTAACGTCCTCAGTGAAAATCAATAGTAGTGAATAGTGAAATGAACAGACTGGCTGGGGGAGTTGGGAAAAAAGTATTGAGATAATTGCACCTTTGTTAACAATAGGAGAAATATAGAATATTGCCAGCCCTCTAGTGCATTGCTTCAGTGTGATTAATGAGGTAAAAGATCTTGATTAAGTGCAGTGATTGCAGTACCTTCATTAACCACATGTAGGCTATATACTGTATGTTGTCCATAGTGTGATTTGACTCACCGCTATGGGCTAGGTGGCAGCTGCTCTGATAGCTGAGCTACAGCCTCTGCAAAACACAAGCACACACTTAACACCTTACTGTATAGTCAAGAGTTTTGTCCCGGGGGCATTTAAGTCAACCAACCATAAAGTCTGCAATGGTGAGAATCAAACCAGGGACCTTTATATTTTGAGGCAACAACCACTGACCCAACATGCAAACAGACTTTAACAAGCACCCTGTCCTAATTAGAGACAAGGAAATTATTTTTTTTTGAATGCCCGAAATGTAGAACTTTAGATAGAAGAACTGAAGATTTTTAAATTGTGAGTAGATTGTATACATTGATCATGTACACCGTGTTCAAATTATGAAGAATCTGGAAATTAAAAAAAAAAGACTATATCCAAGTATTTAAGACAATAACTGCTGTGGGTTTAATATCTCAATTTTGAGATACAGGCTGTTTGTGGTGACATTTTGATTTAGAATTAGAAAACTGCAATGGAAAGCAGATTTTTTTTTCCGGTGTTTAAAGTCTTTCAGTCTCTCACTCTGTTCAGTGATAACATGGGAACCTTGCTTGTCATGTCATTTCGATATCTAATTAAGGCAAAAGGTGTGCAGAAAATACTTTCAACTTTTAACAGCTGATGCAAAAGTTTTGTCCAGGAGTACAAGCAGAGGAATAAAGAGGTAAACTGGAGAACATGAATGTGCATCACTGAAACAGGCGAACCAGTTAAAAAAAACAGTGAAAAATTATATGAAATGCAAAAGAAAAACATCTTTTAAATTCTCTCTTGCTGTTCAACCATTTTCCAGTCGGAAGAAATTTAATCGGTTTAATGTGTAACTTTAACTTGCCTCAAAGGTTAATGTTGATCACATGTGATAAAAGCTGTTTGATTTGAGCTGTGCACAGGATGAAAAATAATGATCGAAACTGTGTCTGATTTTCACTGATATCTTAATAGGAAGGAGTGTGTGTTGCAATCTCACACAGGAAAGAGAGAGAGAGAGAGAGAGAGAGAGAGAGAGAGAAGAGAGAGAGAGAGAGAGAGAGAGGGAGTTCTTATAAAAGCAAGTAGGCACTCCTTCTTTCTTTATCTCCTGCTCCATTTCTCCCACACACAAGGCAAATAAAGGTAAGAAGGTAAGAAGAAGCAGCTTTTTAACACCGACTTTTGAATCTTAAACTTTTTGGGTTACTGTAGATTCTCAAAATCTGAATATTAGGGGCATTTAATCGGGGAATCACAACCGCTATCACTGACTTTGATACAGGTAAGTGCTGCTACAGTGTGGAGACCATAGGGAGGTGTGTTAATGAACACGGGAGTGTTTGCATGCATGCTGTTCTCATTCCAGCAGCACACAAACAGGCCCGGTGGACATGTACATTCAGGCAGTGGCTGCAGGAAAAAATAACAGATTCCTTTCTCTTTAATCATTACTGCTAATACAACACCTGACACATGTACTGTACTGGGGTTGTGTGTGTGTGTGTGTGTGCTTTTGTGAATGACATTGTGGGGACAAAAATAGGAGCAGAGGTCCACATTGTGGGGACTCGACCCCCATTTGGTTGGTCGCAGCGTGGTTAACCATTAGATTTTCCATGGTCCCCAGCAAATTCATTCAAGTCCATGCAGTGTACTCTGAAGTGATAAAAATAAGTGTGTTAGGCAGAGTGGGAGAGAGTGGTGCATAAAACCAACTGCGCGTTTTAGCCTCTAATGTCAACTGTGGCACAGAACGACAAGTTCTCAGCAATGATACAAAACTGCACAGATGAAAGGAAGGAAGTTTGTGGTGTCATGATGGTGAATGGTTTGGACATCAGCTTGTCTGCATTTTAGGCAACTGACACATGTGAAACATATCCATATTTGCAATCATGCGTGTCGCGCCCCGGCTTGCACAATCTTCCCCAACAGCGTGATGGACCGCTTTTACTCTGCGACATGCTGCATTTCTGGAGAAATTTCACGAGGAAAAACTTGTCTCCTCTGTTTTCCAGCTTGTCTCCAGCTTGACACCACCTCGATGGCTGATATGAATGCGACGGCTGGCAATGCAACCAACAGCTCCGGCAGGTCTTGGCAGTACGAGGCAGTCAGGGGAGTCCAAATCACAGCAACTCTGCTCATCTTCCTGGTGAGAAATTCTTCATGCCGCAAAAGATTGCACACTACCATTGCATATGCTGCGGGTCTGAGAGCAGTGATTTCCTGGCCAAGAAACAATCAGCACATAACCGCCTACAAACCCACTTTTTTCACTTTGGCTTGTGTACTGAGGTATAACATGCTCATTAGTCAGCTTCAGAGATGCTGGTAAGTGGGTGGTTTTACCTTTGGATAGGGTCAGGCTACGTGTTTCCCTGTCATGGCAAACTATTGCTTCTCAAGTCTGTCCTCCTGAATGTAGCTGACAAAGGTCCTCTTGGTTTCCCCAAGGTGGGGGTCCCGCTGAACGGACTGGTGGTGTGGGCACTTGGGATGCGGCGCAATCGTCACCTGGTCCGCAGAGGCAGCAGCGAGGAGACGCGCGCGGCCAGCAGTTTCCGCATCTATGTCCTGAACCTGGCCTTGGCTGACCTGGTGCTGCTCCTGCGCACCCCGCTCATGTTGGGCTACGTCGCGCACAACTACAGCTGGCCCTTCGGCCCCGTCTTCTGCAAGATGATCATGTTCCTGCGAGGCCTGGGATTGTACGCGTCCGCTTTCCTCCTCTGCGCAGTGTCCCTGGAGCGGTGCCTGTGCCTGCTGAGGCCTGTGTGGGCTCGACTGCGGCGCCCGTCCTGGGCCGTCCCTCTGGCCTGTGGCCTCTTGTGGCTGTTGGCCACCGTCCTGTCCGCCCCCTACCTCCACAGCTCCTTCCTGTGGAACAGGAACGGGACGTACCACTGCGTAGAGAGCGGCAAGTTTGACATGGCGCTGTTTGTCACAGAAACCGTAGCTGGTTTCATCCTGCCGCTGCTGGTGTTCGTGGGAAGCAACCTGGCTGTTTTGCTCACTGTCAAGCAAGCAGTGCCCGCAACACCCACCTCCTCCTCCTCCTCTCCCTCCCTGTCAACCCTCCGCAGGATGACCAGGATGTACCAAGTACTGTTTGTCACCATGCTCCTCTTCCTCACCTGCTGGGTGCCCTATTTTGTTTGTAGGTTCCTGCAGGCCTTGGCCGAGAGACCTCCCGTGCAGCTCAAGCTGCAGACAAGCGCACATCTTGGCAAATACATATCTCTGTTTCTGGTGTACATCAAGAGCGCTCTTAACCCCGTGCTGTACGTGTTTGCCGCCCGAGGCTTAAGCCGTGCCATCAGGGCTTCACTTGTCTCCACCATTGAACGACTTTTCAATGACGAGTCCTCAGAGTCCATACGAAGGAAGTCACTAAAGAACTCACTTAAGAACTCACAGATTTAGAGGTCAGTCATGAATGGTTTTA
>JBCAUF010000001.1:11286500-11296619 GCA_038406115.1 Haemulon aurolineatum | reverse complement strand
GATTTAACAGAAGATCTAACAAGAAGCATCGCAATTCCAGCATTGGCAACAACCACTTATTTGCAAAGCAACCGAAAGAATGTTTTGCTGGTGCACCTGTCTGTTACCGACCTTTCTGCCTGCTGCGTCCAGGTTGTTGGGGGAGGGATGCCCTTAAAAGCAAACAATTTTTGTGTTCTCATTTTTGGATTTATATTATATTGTACTGTATTTGCTTCTTGCCATTAAGAGTTCAAAGCAGGGCCTGTTTGTACGTCATTCAGCCGGTAATTATGGTTAAGATTTACCAAACATTGGTTTAAACTGTAATTTGATGATATATATTTTGCTTAAGTTTGCTGTGTTTTAATCGATGCCGAGGGGTTTCTTAAAGGGAACACCTTTTTTTCGCTCTCAACTTAAGTGCTATTTATCCATCTAGATTGTTTGAAGTGTAGAGATTTGGGGAGATCAGCCATAGAGATGCCTTTCTTCTCTTGAACACAATGGAACTAGATGGCACTCAGCTTTAAGTGCTCAAAGTGCCAAAAGAATCCATTTGAAAAGCTCAACTGCAAAAAAATCATGACCTTGTTGGACAAAATAATCAACAGACATTGGGCAGTGTGTAGGAACTATTTTCTTTTTCATATCACTGTGCTGAAAGAAGTGTGCAACTATGCATGGATAAGAGGTTTTGTGCTCATGATGGTGAGGGATGTAAACATGATGGCGTTCTCCTTGTCTGAATTATAGTGTTCATTAGCAAGCTTCCCTCAGCATACTTCCATTTGTGTAGTGGTACAGGAAGAAAATTGTTCCTACAAGAAACTGCTCTGGTCTTTGGATCCTCGTGAGTAACTGTACCTTGATTTTTGGAAAAAAAGACAACGGGTTTTGTTTTGGGCACCACATGCTGAGCCATCTAGTTCCATTATATTTGAGAAAAGGCATCTCTTTGGTGGATATCTCTATAACTCTACATCTCATGTCACATATCACATAAACCAGCAGCCATAACATCATCATCACCTGCCTTATATTGTGTAGGTCCCCCTTTTGCCGTCAGTACCCCAAACTGTGTGTTCTGACACTTGTCTGTCAGAACCAGCATTAACTTTATCAGCAATCTGAGCTACTGTAGCTACAATAGCTCCTCTGTTGGATCGAAACACACAACCAGCCTTTGCTCTCCACATGCATCAGCGAGCCTTCACTGTCACAGGGCTTTGAGTGGTTGATTAAAGCAAGAGCCATCCAGCAGACAAAAGAGACAACATGCTTGGGTGCGGATTGTTAACATACCCTCCATTTGTCTGAGGATCATGTTTGTCCGATTCTGACATGCAGAGTAGAGTCCTACAGTCGCAGGTGATGAAACTTTTGTGAGGGTCTTGGACAGCGCATAGGCATAAATATAATCTGTAAGGAGATTTAATAGAAAGAGAAAACAACACTAAAAATAACAAAATAATAACAAAAGATTATTTGACACACCTATTCAAAGAGTGTTTCACATCAAAACAGACCTGTATCTCCAGTTGACACACATACACACAGTACTGATTAGTACTGACAGCTGTCTTTTAGCTCAATAATGTTGAACTAAATTCAAACGAAACTGCTGGTACATAACATGTGTTCATTTATGCATTAATAAGGTGAGCAGGCCTGTTTTTGCTAACTAAAAATGGAGCCTTTGAACAGGAGTGGAGAAACCACAATTTGTACAGTATTGTAGGCTTTAATGTAGGTTGTGATAACCTTACTTAAACTGTAAATTTACACAGGCCTAATAACAGCTAATTCATGCCTTTTAATGATACCTTAGTTATTACCCAGTTTAACACCTCAACATTAAGGTAAGACCTTATTTCAGGCATTGAACCAAAAACCTAATTAAAAAGCCCATTGACCTCAAGACGAGGGAATTGCAAGTGCAAAAACACTGACTCATTTCCAGGTTTTATTAACAATAATAATAATATATTTTTAAATGGACTGTTTAACTGCTTAACTGTTTCATACACAGGAACAGAGGCAGTAGGCACCTGTATGTCCCTGATTTAGACAAAGGCATTTACACTTAGTTCATGATCATGTTCACAGACAAGTGTCTAGGACAAAGTGCCAAAATGCTGACTCATTTCCAGATTTTAGGAATCTTCCTGCAGTTCTCCATGCCGACACCAACTAGACAGTGCTGTAGTGCTGTGGGTATTACAGACACTGACATCTCATCAATTTTTTGACTGACTATTTTTGATTGACTATTCAACAGTGTCAGACAAAGGAACAGAGGCTGTAGAAACTATGTGCACATCCCTGATGTATACATTATAAGCATTTACTCTCAGTTCATCATAATGCTCAGGGTGTCTGTGACAAAACGAAACTGAAAGTGCAAATTGAGCCTTTGGGTGCTCCTGAGATGGAGAGGAGACAGCTGTGCGACATATGTGTCATTACATGCAGATAACTTACCCTTTGTTGGCTGATTCATGATGATGATTGTGTGGCAGGGCACGCAGCTTTGACAGAAAATCCCTCTGACCTATAAAGAACGAGAAACAACTGTCTTCAATGCAGTGGAGGTCTCTGTCTGTGTGCTTTCCCTCCCCATTTTCCTCTTTCTCATTTCTGGCGTCGAAATGAGGGTGGAGGAATGCACCCAAGTGGTACATCCTTCTACGTCATTTGGGAGACATGTCATTGCTCCTGACGTATTCTGTTTATTTTCTTTTGTTTATCCAGTGAAGGTAAATGTATCATTATAAAGGTGAAACAATGCTTAACTAACCTGATGAATTAAAAGAGTTAGAAGTTTTGGCTTTGAAAGGCAGGCACATAACAATAACCCAACTGGGCTGTCTGACCCCTGAGTGAACTGAGAGAAAGAGTAGATAAAGTTGTGAGTGCACAAGTGAGGACTTGCACAACTGTGTCCTGTCAGTATCCTGTCTGAGCTGACAAATGTGCTTTCAGTCACTAGTGAGGGGAGCAACAGTCCAGCGCTTAAATGTTGTGATTTGACAGTGATGATTAACTTTAGCTCGTGCATTTGGTGTTGAAGATTTGTTTGTCTCTGCACCAAACACCTCTGCAGCAAAGCGCCCAGTGTGGGAGGAACGTTCCGCAGGGTGCTGACGCGGCAAAAACAGAAATTCACAGCACTTACACGATGATTGTTTTCCTCTTTCTGAGGATTGATTGACAAGCATTTAAGTGAATTGTTTTAAGAGGGTGTCCCGGCATTCATGGGCATGCGCCCTCATAGAGGTCAGGCTCTTTTTATCTGCACAGAAATGTCAACAGTTTCGCTCTGTCAATGATTATCTTGCATTACCTTGTCCCTTTCCCTGAAGGCAACATAGTTTCTCTTTGTCTTGCCTGAACACGCCTAATAGCTTCATAGACAGTTTGAAGTAGGACAAACCAGAGCTACAGAGTTTTATTTTTGATAAAAGTTTATATTTAACTTTGATGGTACAACCTCTGACCAGTGTGCGCAAAAGGGTAGGCTGGCGAAACCACAACCGTAAAACGTCTGTCATGATGCCATAATTTGCCATAAATAGAAAGTGATGTTATTCTTGGGTAGAAATCTCTTGCTGATGAAACGAGCTTACCTGGTTGAGATCCAAATGTCAGTCCTGATGTTTATTTTGACTCATCTTGACTCATTTTAACGTATCCAGAAAACAGACAGGGGCATGCAGCAGCAGCTCAGGTGTGGTGAACCTTACACCCCCTAGACCTCAGTGCCGTAAAACTTTACAACACTGATATGAGAGAAACAAAGAGACACCTGATAACCGCCGGCTACGACTGCAGACCGGACACTTTTCAGGAAGTGAAGTCACACTCAAGATGAAATTATTTCCGAGAGATGGAGCTGTACATTTCTTCCATTCTCCTTTTCCAATCCGTTACCCCGTACTTCTGCTCCCAATCTTCTCTCTATTCATAGAATCGAAGTGAAGTGGGTAGTTCCTGAAAGCATTACGAGGTAGAAAAATCCCCATTCTTGCAATAGCTTCTGGCATTCACTGTCCAACTTTTTCAGTCCATGGAAAAATGTAACAAATGAGTGATTTCATGCCGGAGCCGGGGGTCTGCATGATTCATGAAATGAATTCCTAGTTTGGAGTCCCTCAGGTTGAGTATGGCTGGATTGCTCTGCCTGGCCTGAACTGACATGCATAGCAGTTAAGATGCCAGAGCAGCAGCACCAGAGCCCTTTTTGCCCAGAGCAGGATTTGTTATGACATAACTGGTTAGTCAAGCTTTGAAAAACAAGCTAGGAGTCTAATTTCCCTTGGCATATATTTACTTCTTTTTTTTTTTTTTTACATTAGCCTACTTTTACCATCTGGTGTCGCAGTATAAGTCACAACACAAGCCTTCCACAAAGTACTACGAATAAACTTTATGAACTAAATCATATGAAGATGGCTTTTTTTATGTTAATTTTTGATGTCACATTTAAGTCATAAGGAAACTGCAGCTTTGAGCATTGCGGTTGAAATGACAAGATTTTGCACTAAGCTTGTCTTTTGTAGACAGATGTTAACGTATGGGTCTGAATGTACATAAAAACACACAGTACATAACAATGAGCTATAGAAGCTGGCAGGTTTAATGGTACAGAGGGTTTTTTTTGACTCAGGTGAGATTGAAAATTGAAAATGTCTATTTCCAGCTTTATCTGGTGACTGTGACAATGTGTGTCTTTTTGGAGGGTAGCTTCAGATGGAGTGATGGACAAAGCTCCTCACATAACGTTACATGTTGTGCTGTCCTCTGTTTCATCACTGAAACAACATTCTCGGTGTCATAAAGTCCACGACGGCTGGCCAAGTTTATGTGCATGACATAATAAATAAAATAAAATCTGTCAAAAAAATTTGTCCAGTTGCTGAAATGAAGTTTAATTAGTGTACGTCTGATTAAGATTTAAAGTGCTTGGCCTGAGGGTGAGTAATTCTGTCTTTGCTCCGAGTACCTGATTGTTCAACTGCTTTAATTAACTTGACTGTCATAGAGAGAGACTTGGGTGTGTGTGTGTGTGTGTGAGAGAGAGAGAGAGAGAGAGAGGAGTGGGGAGGGTCTCCGTTATCGCTTGGCCAGAAGTCTTTTACAAACCAATACTGAATGAGTTGGATTCTATCTCCCCTTGTATGAACCCTTCACTGCCGCACCTCGCCCTTTCACCACATAAACCTTGCAATTAAGGTTAATGAATTCACCTTCATGATTAATCCAAGATAGGTATCAGACACAGATAAATTATATTTCAGGATTGGGCAGACTTGGAGTGATTTTTTTTTTTTTTTTTGCTAAAGGCAACGGGAAATTAACCAAATATTGTAATGTGTTAGGTTCAGGGGATGACAATTATTTCCTGTCAGGAGCTGGTTGAAAATGTGCACACTTTAGATCATTTGCATCAGCTGTGATGCATGAACAAGTGGATAATGTGAGATATGTTTTTTTTCATGTGTGTTGTAAGGAAACGCGCCGACAGAGGGCGCTATAGTATTGTGCATGAAGACAGGACAATGACATTGATCAGCTGCCCTTCATCACACTTCTCCGCTCTATTTGGTATGTAGGAGCAGACCCGACTGTGAAGGAGGCATTTACTGAAAATGGGGTGCGGTCAAGAGCTTTTGATTCGCTAGAACTTGTCTTAGATGGGCTGATGATCATTTAATGTAAATCAGTGATTGCAGCGCACACCCACTCTCTTACACATATATATCTGCCTTTATTCCTTAGCGATTGTTCCTTAGGTCAGACAAGCTTCAGTATCGACATGAAGCCTGACACCAGCTTGCCTGGCCTAATTGGCCTCAAGACCTCTTGTTGGTGTGATCTATTGATCAGTCTCACTGCAGATGCTGCTACGTCACAGGGAGAGGACGGCGAAATAGCCAGATATACTGAAAGTAAGCACTGCCAAATCTGGGCAAGATGTCTTCAGCTTAGCTTGCTGCACAGCTTTGCCGAGGGAGCAGCAAAGATGATGATAGGGTCCGCACCCTGAGGTGCAGGGGTCCAGATTCGTGCCACAAGCTGATTCACACACACTGATTGTCCTTTATCATTACCAAAGGGATGATGGCACCAACAAATGGAGGTTTCTGAATGCGCTGACCCCCAAAGATCTATAGACACTGGCTGCTTTAACAATCCCACCAGAGACAGCGAGATGAAAAGTCCTCCACGGTCGCGGGGATCCACTTTTTGTTTGATACCTCTGCGGCAGATATTAGGAGGAAAAAAAGAAGCAGCTATGAGATTGCCACCTAGGAGCCCTTCTGCCTTCTGGGGCAGGGGTGAGTGAAGTGGTATGCATGCTGATCTTGTATCTATCAGCACAAACATCCTATACATGATTATTTTTGCCTGCACCTTCAACCTCCGTCCCATTCACATTCAGATCCCAGATCACATCATCTCGCTCTCATCTGTTTCCATCTCTCCTCCTCATCCTCTCCCTTCTCGAGCAGTGCAGCCATTTCAATGTAAATAGTGTCTATGCTTATCTGCCTCTTAATCCTGCTCCCTCATTCTGTACAGCCTTCCCTCAAATCCCAGAGAAAACTCATAAGAGAAGCATGCGTATGTTTATGAGGCCTGCCACACAATATGTCCTTCTCTACCTCGTAAAAGGCAATACATTCTTCTTTATGGGGTGCACAAATTTCCTATTCTCTACTGTGTGTGAGAGCTACATTCCCATATGGTATTGCATTTATGATGCATGACAAGGCTTACAATTCTCCATCTCCTCTGCAGCGCACTGCGAGTAACCAGAGCTGTCCAAAAGTCATGGCTGTGACAACGGGGATCATTATACATTTTTCTTTCTGTGCGGCTGCCTCTCTGTATTCCCCTCCATGCCTCCATGAAATCTGTCTTCATCCCGCCGTGGGAGAGTAGAGCTACCTGGTGCAAACCGAGCTCTTCTCTGGGTGGCGGTGGCGCTGGAATGAGTGTCCACTCGTGGACCCTTTCACTGGCGCGCAAACTTACACGCATGTGTGCACACCGTCGCGCCAACCCCGCTGATCCCACCTCCTGTTTTATTGTCAATATCAGTCGGCTCAAGGGTTGTAGGGGTTGACGGCTGTTGACAGGGGCTGGATTGTTGAGGTGAAGATGATGGCAGCTCTTGCAGAGATAGAATAGCTGTATCCTGAGACCCCTTGGAGGGTGTTATTAGGTTGTTATGAGATCTGCTCCCTATCAGACCCTCGCCGAAGCAAAGGGGAGGATCTAGTCAGATGCAGCGCAAAGTACAATTGTTGAGCCTCTTCCTTCCTCCTATAGCTTCGTCTTATCTACCCCTCTGCTTCCTTCTCTCACACACAAACACGGGCATTTCTCTCTGGTGTTGTATCAGCTCTCCCTGCGTTCTTCAGTCTGCACAGCCTGCAGTCTGGAATTGCCTCATGGCATAAGAAAGGGCACTAATCTTGTTTGTTTTATATTTCATGAACATAATACACCTGCGTCATGACACCAAGAACCTGCTGTCAGGTTTGCTCCTGCCAAGATACCTGAACACACACGGACCGCTCCAGCACAGCAGCGAGAAGACTGCTGTAAACACACGGTAAGGTCTCAGCCATTAGCACAAACAAATACACAACACAGTGAATGCGTATGCAGTCATTGCACACAGTATGACAGGAGAGCAAGATCAGACCAAAGAAAAAAAAAAAGTTATGAAGGAAAAATTGATCTTTTGAGTGTATCCACAACACAGAGGAACAAAAGTCAACACACAGGCTAATTCACTTTTCACACCGTGTGCTTTTGTTTGATGCTGTTTAACATCTCAACACAGGTGCGTTTTGGGTATTCCAACCCCCTCGCTCTGCTCTGTTTCTGCACCCCTCAGGTTAAATTGTACAAACTGTGATGATCCCTTAGCTTTTCCTGTTGCACCATCATCCAGTCAAAATGTGCAATGCACAACATGGAATTTCTGCCGCTGATCTCTCAATCATCCTCAATCAAAACAACGAAAATGTGCGTCTTGTAGTGGCGTTGTGAAATGGTGTGGGATCATGGGAGTTTTTGTCCACATTTTGTTATAACAACCAACATTGCTTGTGAAATCTGATATGACTTAGGCAGAATGATTCAAGTTTTATTTGTTACATGTAGTCATATTTGCAGACTTCTGTCTTCACGTATCATACCTGGGAGTAATGGCAACAGGTGACTGCACGTGACACGTTGCTTGAATAAAATGAAGTATTTTTCTGAGGCTAAACATTGTTGGAAACATTTGTGATAATGCAAAGACACAACTCAACAAAATATCTTCAATGTTTTTTTTTTTTACATTTTAATGTGTGTTCATGTTACATATTGCATTTAATGCCAAACCAAACATATGTGCAAAAATAATGACATCAGCCTCAGCTATACTCTAATCAGCTAATAACAGCAGAAGGACACTGAAAGATGGTGAATGTTCACACTTCCTAAAAACGGCATGTTCGCACTGCCTCAAAGCACCACTATGATGAAGTGCAGCCTCACAGAGCTGTTAGTATGGCTGTAGACTCTCAGTCTTGTTTTAATCTATAAAGAACCTCAATGCATAAAAGTCAAAGCGTAAATGCCTCTGATGTGCAGAGAGAATGCGTAAAGGTCTCACCTCAAGAGGCGGTGAAAGACGGGCTGAAGTGTAAATGCACAATCAATGTGCTCACAGCAACAACACGACCTGAATAAACGTTGACACATTACGTATATTCTGTTATAAATGACATTGATGCATTATCTGCTTTTTTCCCCCCACATTTGCACAGACTGCAATAAAACACAACAATGTCCACGTGTGATTAGTGGCTTGATTGAAATTGACCAACCGGGGCCTGCGGTGTGTTCCTGACAAAGACACATTTTGAAATAAAAGAATAAGTGCCGGGGTTGTTATGGCCTCTGTGGAGCCTGCAATGTTTATAACAAAGAATAGCAGCTTTGTATTCACTGTGGAAAAAGGCTGTCAGATTTTTGCAATGATGCCTATGTGAGTGCTGTGAAGGAAAGAATTAGGTGATTTCACACGAGTGGGTGAATTGCAGCCTTAATGCATGTTGTTATCCAAGTAAAACTTCAGCATCCAGGTGGCATACGCATAATGTGGTGCAAATGAGATTTCAAATAGTAGTGACATGTGGGAGTGGCACAGATATGTGCGTTACGCTCCTGACAGGAGAAAAACCGGTCACATCCACCGATCAAAACATAATTTATCACATGCGCACATACACGCCAAACAGACACACGTCTAAACGCCCATATGGAGATTTCTCTGTCGCAGGGACGTCAAGATGCAATAATAATGTCTTCTTATGCAGTGCAAAGGTTCTGTCTGCTTTCTTTTAACTGTTGCACCCATTATAAAGTATTCAGATGTCAGGTCTGTTTACATGGTACACAGAGTGAGCTGCTGTTCAAACATCCAGGCTGGGGGAGAGGCAATAGGTGGACACAGAAATCTTAGCGTGAATGTGAATCTGATTTGTGAGACAAGAATCATTTAAAGTGACTCTCAGAGCTCATTCTAAACCCCTTCTGTCAGCTGTGAGAAAGCCCGCTCTAATCCATTGTCACTGGGTGGATTAATTTGCATAATTCCACTATTGTGCAGTCCCAGATCTTTTTCTGTCTCCCCCTTCACTCGCTAAAATGCGAAAAGGAAGAAGAGGGATGAAAAAAAGAGAGACTCTCACACCTCTGCGACTTGTTGCTTTGGAAACGGGGGTGGAAAACGCGCAGGGGGAGAACAGCAGGACAGGAATGAGAGAAAGGACCCGGTGGTGCGAAGGTGTAGAGATGAAGAGGGCGTGCGGATGGAGATATGATGAGCAGGGAGCGGAGAGAGGGAGGACGAGTGAGCGGACGGCGAGGGAAAGAAAGAGGGAAGACTGATAGAGAGAAGAGAGGAAACTACTGTTCAGTGAATGGAATACAGAGCAATTTTCTGTTACTTAAAAAGTCATTTATCTATGTCGACAGTCTATTAGTCATGTATTCGAGTGTGAACCCCCCCGCCCTGCGCTCACACACACTCACACTTCCCTTTATCACACCCAATGTGTGTGTGTGTGT
>JBCAUF010000001.1:11193025-11204005 GCA_038406115.1 Haemulon aurolineatum | reverse complement strand
CTGAGTGTCTAAAGGCACTCACCTTACTGAGGCTAATCAACCCCAATGATACATGACAATATAGAAAAATAAGTGTCAATATTGGTTCTGTGATTTATTTAATGTGTTCGTTAGTTGACACAAAAAAACATTGTGGCAACTCGACATCTGAATTTCAAGCAAAATGAAATCTTCAAAGCAAATATTGCGTGCCAGCAATATAACGTCTTCGCTATCACAGACAGAATTCACAATTTTAATGAAGTACTGGCACACTTTGTCAAAAGATCAAAAAATGTGGCACATCTTGAGAGAACATAACGCCGATGGTTCACTGAAGATTTTTTTTTTCCTGCAGACATGGGTTCATTCTGTCCTGTGAAGATGTGCTACATTTTTTGATCTTTTGATAAAGTCAGCCATTACCTCATTAAGCAGAGAAGCTCCTTGTTGCTTTTTCTTTTTTCCACCCAAGCTTCGAGGATCTTTACTTTTGAACATTTTGATTTATGTTGAAAGAATTATTAAAGACAAAAAGACCAAAAAGTCACTATAAAGATGTGATAACCCCTCCGAGTAACACACAATGTAGCTGTGAGCAGACAGAGGTCGACTATAACTCCTCCTGTGGGTACCATAAGTGATAGCTGGTGTATAAACAGATATTTACTGACAAATTCTTTGACAAATCCTGTGTGTTAACAAACACTTCAAATGTCCTCATATCTGCTTTCATTATAGTGTGTTATACGCCTTTCATTAGACATTAATATTCTTATAAATGCTGTTGGTGGTTATCAGTTATCAGTTTTCAGTTACAGCAACCCTGTCTTCTAAAAATTACATGTCTTTCTGAATCACAACAACAAATACATTTCTCCTTGCCTGAATTAAATTGTATTTTTTGAGGAAATGTTAATTAATGTGTCTGCCAGGTTGCAAAATAATGACACTGGTACAGACCTGCAAATATGCTCAGTGACAACATATTTTTTTTGTTTACCTACAATATCAACTCTTCAATATCAACAGTATGTGCCCATTGCAACTGAAGCATTATTCAACATTGGGTTATGTTTAGACACTCAAAGCACTTGTTTAAGGTTATGAAAAGATCATGGTCTTGGTTAAATATTGAAAAAGTCAACAGTGACTTGAAGCATGAGGCAGGAAGTGTTTACTTTTTAAATATTTAATCTAAACGGCAATCTTTCCCGAACCTTCACCAAAGTGTTTTTGTTTCCTAAACCTTCAGACAGATCGGATACAGGATGCAAACCCTGGTCTCTTGTGCAACTGTCTTGTGCTTTCAAGGCTGCTTATCATCCACTAAGACCACATTTTACTATCCAAGCTAGAAGCTCAAATGACTTCTCAGTAAATGTCAAATCAAATAGTATAGCTGCTTTCTACAACATATACAGTACATCAAAAAAGAAGAGGCTGCATGTTTGAAGACATCTACCCTGCTGTGATCACTTCATGATTAGAGAAGACACATGAACAGACTTGCGCACGTGACGGGTGAACAGATTTTTTCAAGTAGATAAAATGGCCATCACATCTCGAGAGACATTTGACCACTTTACTGTATCTTTTAAGCTATTTCTGCACACTGTGCCTTTCAGAGAAAAATGTGTTGCGTCTTCATTCTTTGAGAACGTACATTGCTTTATGTGCTCCTTTACTTCAGACATGCACTCCATCCCATATGTATCTTTTAACTGATGTCCACTGTGCTCTATTCAGTTAATTTTGGCCACCGACCTCTTACATTTGTGGAGCATTTCCATCATGCACAAAAGAAGCCTCAGCCTTATTCTGCACATTGAAGACAACCCTAAATCTTAATGCTGTTCGGATATGTTGAAGTTGGAGTGTGCATTCACATGAAAGAGAGAAAGATCTGAAGGATGCCATAAGCTGGGCTCTAGGGCCTGAGCAGAGAGACCCTGAAGACATGCTGGGAATATTAGAGAATGATTGATACTCACAGCTGGGGAACAGAAGAGAGCAAAGGAATGTTGAGAAGTTTTTATCTTGCTCAGTTCCTTTGAAATATGGTTTACAGTCCTCGGCTGATCCCCCTTTCCACTAAGAACCTATAGATTATAACACAGGACTGCCAAATGTCTCCCCTAATTCTCATGAAAAGCCACATGCAATGCACACGTCTGTCTACCCTGAACCCTAACTCAGCAGACATGCTGTCTCTTTTATATTCTTACTCTGTGTGTGTGTATCTGTGTAATTAAATCAGTATCTCTACTATGTAAAGCCTTAACTTTAAAATACAGATCATAAAGACATACCCCTGTGACCATTACTTTCCCTTTTGATATTTTCTGTTGAATTAGTAACTATAGCTGCATGAAAATTAAATTAATTAAAGCCTGTAACCCTCACCCTAATCTGATTGCATGGGAAAGAGGTGTCAGGCATGAGGGGTTGCAGGTGGTACAAAAAAACCCCAACAAAAGAACGCTGATGGTGAAATAGCCTACATCATTCATATTGCATTCTAGTTTAACACTTTTTAAAACATTTGGAGGTAATAAGTAATGAGATCACAGTGTTTGATAATGATTGTGACTGTCCACAGCAGTCAAACAATGGCCTCTGTTGGGGTGTGGTTACACCACTTGGACAGTTCTGCAGTTCAAAGTAGCCTAATACTAAAGCCAGAAATGATAATGGCAATACAGTATGTTAAGTTTAGCTTTGATTCTGATTACATATGCTAATAATTATTTTGGATGGCAGTATATGGTTGGCTGTCATAGGATAGGCTAGAAATCAGATTCTTTATTATACTTAATGCATGTATGGGGGATATTTTGATTATATTTAAATATGGGGGTGTCTCCATACATATAAACAGATAAAGGGAAATCAGTCATGGAGGACCTGCAGAGGATCAGCCGAATAACTGTATGGAGATGCAAGACAGATCCAAGAGGAAACGCATCATGACAACAGGGCCGAACAGAGAGAGATGTGGATTGCAATAAAGTTTGCTATTCCAGCAACATGGCCAGTGCTATGGATTTATCATTAAAGAGTGACCTGCTGATATTTAAGAAGCACAACTGGTATTTCAGAACCATAGTCAGCACCATGGATTTTTATCAATAATCTGCTCAAGCCTCAGTCAGATAAAAGATGAAAAAGTAAGAAAAACTAACCTAGCAGGGCAAACAGCCATGGACAGAAGGTAAATGGATACATAGTTTGACATTTAGTGATGTTACATGGCCACACAGCCACACAGCCTGCACAATCAGTTAAGCCACATGATCTACCCAGTGGCTATCGTAGAAGCAGAATGGTGATCTACAAGCAGGGAAAACAATGCTAATTTTGAAAAAGGCCAGGTAGGTGGCATGTATGACAGGTCCATACAATGTCATCACAAATAAAAAATAAACAGTTTACCAATGATTTTTTAATCCAGCAGCTGTCAGTTTGAATCCAAGTAAAAATGACTCTCCATTACGTGTTCAAAACATCCAACATCCTCAAAAAGTTTGAACAAGTTTGTTTTCATTTATTGCATTCTCACTACCATCAACATCCTCATGCTTGCTTTCTTGCATATTGACCACAGCTGCCTGCGGTGATATGTATGCTCCTTGATAAAATGTTCACATATTTTGTAAGTAGCGGACACATGAGGTCGCAAGATTCTTCAAGTGCACCCAACTCATATTTTTCCTTCATTTTAGCAAACACAGACAGAAGATGGTTAGCTACCTTACTAGGGAGAAACATTAACTAACTAAAAATTTAATTTAAGTAAAATATAGATAGTTAAAAAATGCCGAAGCGTGAGTCAATAACACATTGGTTACTGATGAACATGGTAAAGCATTAATAATAGGCCTGGCAGGCTGTTTGACTGACCTTCGTAACCTTGAGCTGATCTCCTCTCACTGAGGTACTCAGTCATGATCAATAAGCAATCAGGGAACTTGTCTCTGCATGCTTCGGCCATCGAAAATGTTTACGAAGCAAGCAATCACTTTTGCAAATCACTGTTTTATTTGCTGTCATATAACCTTACCTTCACCCATATCAAACTATCAAATGGCTGGTGTAATATCCATTTGCTAATGCAGTAATTGACCTCACAGCACATTATGCGTTTTCATTGGGCTGAGGGAGTCTCATTGTGTTCATTATTTTTGCTTTAACACATGCTGCACCTGTAATTTACCAGACAGAGGCGATGTTTGTAGAGAGACAGAGGGTATATAACAGCACCGCACTTAGAACAGGTCTTTCATGAAAATATTTCCAGCGTGTCAGCAGCTGAGCAGTCTCAGAGGACATCGTGCAACACAGAGCCGTCAGGCAATCTTATAATGATGAACCCTATTGTAGATAGTTTAATATTTGGCATTCACGTAAGAATTCAGTAGCAGATGACATTCTGCTCTAATCTTGCTGCTGCAGTGAAGGATTCGTGGTTTGCTAAATCAAAAAATGTCTGAGCTGAAACCAGGCTCAAAATGTCATGTTCCTGAAATGGAGACCTAATAAAGGGATTCTGTGTTCTTCTAGACTTTTCTCTGGATAGTTTTATGAGGGCCCAAAACTTCAACATCATATTGTGTTCCCTGGTATTCTATGTCAATTACTGCATTGCTTAAAACATCAATAGCTAATTAAAAATAAGTGGAGCGTCCAGTGATATGGCTTATTTGGCATTGGACCTTGAAAGTTATATGTTGCATTTCTGTCAGGAAGACAATAAATATTAGATCTTGTGTCAGTGAATAATGGAAAACTATTAGATATTAGAAAATCAATATAATATAAACAATGTTCATTTATATTTGCTAGACCTTTTTTATAATATTTGGCCAGCAATCGCTGTCAAAGAAAAATACTTTTACAGTGACATGAAAGGAAGTGCGGAAGTTGTTCAACAGCAAACTAGCCAACTGATGGACCAAACCTATTTAAATATTAACTAGACAAAGCACAGACAGCTCCTTATTGAGCTTTCCAATTGATTCTTCTTTCTAAGTATAAACTCCAGGCCAATAGAGACTAGAGCTTCGTGCCTTAAACCTTTTGGAGGCTGCGTGTCCATATGGACAGTACATGGAGGCACATTTTGTCCAAAATGAGCTCTGACCAGCAGCATGTAAAACAAAATTTATGAAATCTACAAGTCAATTCTTTAGGATAGGGACACATATAAGACTGAAGTGTATATGGCGACACTGGACCATGGACATGACTGTGTGGGTACATCAATCCTACAGTGACAACTTAATAAGCTCTTCTAAATGCTGTGACACAGCAGTATGTGACCAGTCTGCTTTTGTACTACATGTTGCTAAAATTAAACCCCGTATTGCTAGCAAGATGCTAAATATGTGTCATTAAAAAAGACACCATCAGTTAAAATTCCTTTGATTTAGGTTTAGAACTTAATCCACAGATGGAAAACTGTCTGTTTTTCAAGTACCTGGACATGTTTTATTGTATTTTTTAAGGCGTTAAAAATAAGTTTCAGTTGATGTAACGTTGTTTGTAGAAAATGTAATGTTTTGAACTTTTCATCTGAACTTATTCTGTTTTATGTTTTTTAGGTTGAAGTTTCCTCTCAATCATAATGACCTAAATATTCTGTTTATTCATGTTTGTACAGAAACAGATGTATGAATGGGTTTGTAACTGATGCAAAATCTGGGAGACTTTTCTTTACATTCAATAAGTTCATAAAGTGATTTTATTTTGATTTATAAACTGCAGAAAAGGAGGTTGCTTCTAAGAGAGTGCAATCAAGAGTGTCATCAAATTCCCAGCCATTTCAAACACCAGATGAAGAGCTATCCCCATCCCAACCCTTCAGAATCTGTCATCATTATATAACAAATTGATTGACTGACTGGTGACCTGTCCAGTCTGTACCCCGCCTCTCGGCCAATGCCAGTTGGCTCCAGATCACCCTGCTCCCCTCAAGGATAAGTGTTTATGGGTGGATGGGTGGATGGATGGATGGATGGATGGACTAATGGATGGAGAGTTCAGATTTTTGCTATATATTTTCTCAATTGGCATGACCCCCTTCTCATTTTTTTGATAACAGTTCAGTGTGACTTGCTCCATTTATCAGAAACTCTTTACCAAGCTGCAGAAACTCAATAAATTATTCTGTCAGATTGCGGTATTTGAATTGCAGCTCTTTCTTCTTTCCCCTTCAGATTTCTACCCTCAGTGCCGAGCATTCACTCTCTCCACTCCCTCTCCCACCCCTTCGTGCTTACCCTCACATTCACTCATTTTCCTGCTTCACACAAACTCCTATTTCTCACAGTGGGTAGCAGGTAATATTCAAGGGTACTTTAACATAGTCTGATAGTTTGTGTGGCCAATAGAGACGGTGGGAGTGCTCCAAAATAGCATAAAAAAACTTAAGTAATCGTAGGTAGCGGCAGTCAGGATGCCTAATGTCATTTCAAATCGAGCCGGTGTGGCAACTTATTGGCAAACACATTACTTTAAGTTTCTTTTTCTCAATCAATTCACTGGAAAGCTAAAAACCAATCTGGAGCACGGCAGCTCCCACGAGGCCTGATTGATGAGTCTGAGTGGGAATGTGCATATCCAAGCAAGCTTTGGTTTATGTGTCCTCAAATTCCATTGGGTGGAAAATGTGGATTGAGTGAGGCCGTCATGGATTTGGCATCACTAACTTTGGGGCAGATTGCGGAGAGTGGATTGATGCTCAGTGGAGGGGATGTGACAGTTCATCTGAAGGAAGAATGGGAGTGAGAGGGGAAAACAAACAGGCAGATCTATATAGAGATTGACAGCGCCATGAGGCTGACAGCGTGCAAGAGTACACAGGAAAGTAGGAATGGAAAATAAAGTAACCCAGACAGAGTAATTGGAAACTGGCACAGTTGCTAAATTAGTAATTAATTTCACTAATAAACATTTCCTGATGCACTCAATAGCTGTCAGCCAAAACTGATATTTCCTACTGCACTGGAACCTCTGCCTGTTCTCCATCATGTTCCACCATTTTGCAGTTGTGCTGTGTGTGTCAACCCTTTCCAATCAAACAAGATCCTAATGAGGTCAAAGCTCAGTTGCAATGCTTTATTAATGGATGAGACCAGAAAAGGCAGATGAGGGTATTCATAAGAGACCATAGGAATAAATTCACTGCCATTCAGGAATCAATCCTGCAATCAAACCTTTAAGGGTGTAAACCTTCAAGTGTTTTTATTGCGCCATTTTCCTATATGCCAGACCTCTGAAAGCCTGCATGTAGATGACCAGTTGGACAAGAGTCAGGCAAGAGTCAGGTTACAAATGAAGGCATCTTGTTTTTCTTTGTGTTTTAGGCAAAAAGTGTTGTTCTAGCACAACACATTCAGTTGTAATAGCAGCAATGAAAAGCACAGGTTTGCAGTGATTATATTGGATATGTACTACATATCTCTTCTCCTGGCTATGAGCCATGTTTGTGTTGGAACCTTGCACCTCAAGAAACCTTGCAGATTACCTGTGTTAACTGGGACTAGCTTCTGTGTTTGTACATCAGTATCTGGCCTTACAGCTGGCCCATCTCTTAGCATTGTGCCGGCTGTGCCAGTGATGCTGCTGGAGCGCTCACTGTAGCCAGTGAACGGCTGCCAAGTATCATGGGTGGCTGGCAGACAGGCAGATGTGGGCACAGAGAAAAAGGAACATGTCTTCTAGTGCTAACTACTGTATCTATCCAAGCGGTGGAGGTATAATAGAGGAGCAGAGTAAGGTTTGCTGAGCCACTTACAGAAGACAAATGGAGCTGGACAGGAACATGATTTTATGTGCTAACAATTTTGAACCTGTAGAAAAGGGGGGAAAAGGAGTTTCTGGCCCAATGGAACTTGGACAGGTAGCTTAATTGAGTTGTTAAATGTTAAACTCACATTGAATTTCTCCACATCTTAATCCTCAAGAGTGTATAAGGACACACCCTTTGTTTTTAAAGTTAACGTTATGCAGTGGCTTGACTGATGCAGTTGTAATTCAAGAGGGACTTTTAAAGAGCTTACTTCTTGGTTGAGGTGACAGAGGTCACTAATGAAATACCTGAGCGTTTAATGTGTTTTTGTTGTATCTGAACATACTGTGTGCTTGTGCTTGTGCCCATGATTTCCTGTGTAGCGTGTGTTTTTAATTGCATGTTACATGTTTTATGTATTTTCAAATCTTGAGACCAAGCTGGAAATAAACACTCTCATTTTAACGTTACACCTTGGATCAATACGTTTCCTAGATTCATAGATAAATAAATAAAAAGACAAAATCCAAACACCTGCTGTGTACAATTAGTCTTGACATAACATGCATTAATGGCTAATTGTTAGCTTCTTGATACACACATGTATAGACACAACAATTCTTTGTCTTGTTTCCTTGTTGTTTAGCTGACTGTATATTTCCTTATTTATGTACAATCGTACAGACTGACATTTCCCTTTGTTAAAGCTGTAGTTAGCGATGTGGGGGGATAACGAGTAGAGAGGTTGTTGATATTTCAAGTGTAAACCCACCCCTCCCTTCATACTCCACCCCGGGCTCCACCCCCGAAGTTCATGGACGCACACTGTCATGGAAACGGCTGTGGAAACAGTGTAGCCGACCAACATGGCGGAGGCGTGTGAGGGGGTGGACCCATGTTCTGGTGGCTCGGTCCGAGCCACATATTTACAAGCTGAAATTCAGAGCCCAGGCTGTGTATTGAAACTGGATTTTTTTTTTTATCAGCATGCTCTTAGGAGTGACAGCTTGTGGATAGTGAGGAGAAATACGATGATTTTGACAAAAGTGCATTGGATTATGATCACTAATTATACCTTTAAGGAAATACTTTGGCATTTTGAGAACTATGCACATTATGTATTTTTTATTCAATCCATATGTTTTAATGAAAACTATTTGTTCGAACAAGCAAACACACAAACAGTCAATGAACCCGTAGTAGACGGTGATCAGCAAGCCCACAGCAAAACCGTGACCTATCCTCTTAATTAGTGAGCTTCACGAAAGCTGGTATATATTTATTTATTATTATTCTATTTTATAAAAGCTGATTTCTGTGTGTGTCCAGTGTGTATGCTAAACTAAACTAACCAGCTGCTGGCTGTGGTGGTATCAATCTTCTCATCTACCTCTTGTCAAGCAAGAGAAAAGGTTTTCCAAAAATGTCGACCTTCCTTCAGGACAGACCAATGTTTTTTTGTGAAAAGTGAATTTGAAATTCAAACACTGAACTTTCAAATAGCCAACCCTATCCATAAGACTTCCCATGATTTCATAGGCCTGATTTACCCGTTTTGCGGTATTTCCTGTGGTATACACTAGAGCTATCTTGCTTATTTTCTTTTATAGTGCTGTACATACCTCAATACAATAAATAATTAAAATTAGCAACGAAAAAAAACCCCATAAAACAAACAAGAACAAAACAAAAAACCCAACCAAAACACTGTTGTGGACAGGTGAGCTGGAGGTGGTGAGAGAGGGGGAAGATGACTGCACTAATCAGTAGGCTGCCCTGAGGGATCAGTCTGCAGAGGCAAGGACTTCTGAATGAGAGAAGGCCAGGGAAAAAGAGGGCAGACTGGAGGGGGGAGGAGAAGGAAAGAAGAGAAACCTAATACAATATATTGAAAAAAGACCAAGCAAAAAAATAAAAAAAAAATGCCTGCACAAAAACATAAATAATGAAATGATAGTGCAAGCGAGGGACAGGGACAGGTACAGAGACAAAGGGAGATAGGAAAATAGAAAGACAAAGAAGAAGAGTGGAGCCACAATTCATGCATTGCATCTTAAGTGAGAAGTGAGTGCATGAGGACTGAATAATGAAACAAAGATTAGGTATTAGGTATGCCAGGTAGGTCTTTGTTGGAGAGCTCTTGGAAATATTTAAAAAGGTTAGTGTATGAATAAACATAGCTTATCAAGTTCCTTTTACGCAAGGAAAAGAAAGAGATCCTAATGAATAATAAAGAGCTGATGTGACAGGAGAAGCCAGCCTTGTGGCCCCCTCCCCTCTCCGTAACACAGTAATGGAATGTTTCCTACAGGACTTTTTACCACAAAGGACAAAGGCATAATCATTAAAATGGGGGAGCAGGGAGGAGTCAATATTGCAAAGAGCTGTTGTTATTCATTGTGCAGGCTACAGATGGACTGTATATTAGGAGCATGGTGTTCCCATTAGAGACTCCACTGACACGTGTTCACACAGCCCTATTCAACTGCTCCCAAGGTCTCTGTTACAGTTCTGTCACACACATGTAGGACACTGAAACAGCGAGAGGAACAGAGATAGGGAAATAAAGGAGTCTCTGCTGACACTGGGAAGTGGTTCTTGGATAATTTTTTATGAGCCATAGTTCGTATAATGAAACAGATTGTGACATGCATGTTAATTGTTCACTGTTGCGCTGCACTGTAAAACAAAAGTGATTTCCTCAGTGGGAAGCAAATCTGTATTCTGTGGTATAATGCATGTAATATATTGAGATTAAACCAGTAACAACTTCACTGTTGTCTACTGATAGCTCATATATTGCAGCACCTTCTACCCAGATTTATTGCAGGTCTAAAGTCAGGACTTTGAAGTTTGCCATTTGAGACAGTTTTGGTGGTGTTGCATGCAGTTGTGAAGTCGAGGGACATGACATCTGCGGTGCTACCTCGTTAGGCCGAGATAGCTTCTTTAGTTTTCCCCTCAATATTTTCTTACTTGTTTCCAGAAAAGAAAAGAAAAGAAATTGCGGCTGACAAATCTAAAATGACTTTCAAAACGCAGTATAAAAATATGGTCTGAATGGATCCAATTATAAAAGCGTAACCTTGGCAAAAAAAGGCTGAGAAGATGGTCAAAATACAAACAAATTAAGCTGAAAATACAGCAGTGGCACCACGACCAAAGAGAAGAAACAGAAATTCAAAACACTGCCTGTTAACATACAGCAC
>JBCAUF010000001.1:11149012-11165997 GCA_038406115.1 Haemulon aurolineatum | reverse complement strand
CAGTTTGTGTATCTCTCATCAGAAAACATAGTTTGGGTGTGATGAGGAGAAGCATATGCTATATGTAAGCCTGAATCTTTCTGGACACCATTGGTGCCTTCTCTATCAAGATTATTCAACTCTTGTCAAATTGTATCATTTAAGTCTGACCAAGAACATGCTTCAACATGATTTTAGTCTAATTCAAAGGATCTGGAAGATTTTTGCTCATTGCAGGAGCTTCCAACTGTTTTAACACAGACTTGTCCAAATATTACGAGAAAAAAAGTTGTGTTGCATAAACACATTTGTGTTTCTGTGCCAGGGTGATCAAAATGGCAAAGGCACAGTTACAAATCAATTAAGACTGAGTAAAATTCCACCAGCAGAAAAGACAGAGGACAGCTCAGTGGACTGAAAGAGAGAGACAGATGGGAAACAAACAGGCTCTCCGTCAGTGTTGCTCTGCAGAGTGTAGCATACTCTTTGTGTGTGTGTTGGTATGTGTGTCCAGCACATGGACGTGATCCCTGCATCATAATGTAATTTGCTGCCAAATCTTTTACGCCCACTGATAGTCTGCAGAATTTGTGGATAAAACTACAGAGCGAGTGCTGATTACAAATTTGTGGACTACTAGTACCCTGCTTTGGATTTAGTACTGGGATTATCCCATTTATATTTTCACATCATATTACAGAAGCCCTGGTAATGTCTTGTCCTGAGTCCGGCCAGGACGTGTGTGATCAATGTCTGCAATCTATAAAAGCACATATTCCACATGAGTAATGTCATGAACAAAAGTCAGCCAATATGATGATGAATGATAAATGATGTCATTCTGAGCTACATGCTGGTATGCGCCTGTAATGAGGAGGATAAATTCATTATCACTTGTTTTCTAATCTTCTTTTCCTGGTAATAAGATCCAGCAGGCACTGTCCAGGCTGCCACCAACAAAAGAAGATTCATCCTCGTATTGTTACAACACAAAAATAACAAAGACTGATGGTGATGTACTTAAACTCAGTCCAGTGCTTTGTGGCACAATACACATTATCTGCTTGATTTGCACTAGAAATGTACAGTGAATTACTGTAATTACACAGTTTATAACTACATAATAGAGGTTGAGCCTAATTTTTGGTTCAGTCTAAACATTATGCTCTTATACTTTATTCTGTGAGTGCTGGGATATGGTAATCCAAGCATTTACTAAATTCTCCAAGTAAACATCACATCCCACTTATGATCAAAAGCAAGACGTGACATATAGATAGGATACAAGTGTACATGTAAATGTTCTCTACATTTTCCCTACAACGTTTTAAAAATGATCTGAAACCTTCACTAATAAGCATAATAATTCGCTTAAGCATAATAATTCGCTTAATTAAACTTGAATTTGCAGTTGATAGAGGTTGACTTTTTATTTTTATATCATGATCTGTCTTTTATGAAAAGGCAGCAACGATTTAAAGTCTCCCTAAAGATTAACTAAAGATACCACATTGTGTTACAACTGTTGACCATATTTTAAAATGACACGATCATTTTACTTGAGCTTCACAGTCAGAAACTACCACACTTCTGCACATTCTGCTGTAGGTTTGCCTTATGTACCAATTGTGTTCGTCTCCTATTGTTTCATAAAATCTATTAAAAACAATTAATTGAGGCACATTGCTGGATTTTCAGTTTTTTGCAGGTAATGGGGATAGGTGCAGCACAGTTAATGACCACTTAAAGCCCCATGCTTGCAAAACATCAACCTTACTGCATCATTTTCAAATTAAAAGCATAAAGCTACAGTTACAGTGGAAAAGCCTCTGATAGTTCTCTGGAAGGAAACCATAGATACAAGGGAACAATCCTGATGATTTCCTGGGATTAAAGCATGTTTAGCATTGGAATTTAATTCAACAATAGTGCTCCTTGTTACCTCTCTAGTTTGTGATAACCATCAACAGGAAATCAAGACACAGCCAGGGTGTAGGTAGACCACAACCTTTTAACTTCAAAACTCTCAATGAATGGATGGATCAGCCTGCCTGATGCCTCCTGTTTGACACACAACACAGAGACACTGTTTCCATAACAAGCTTATCTGCAACAAAATCCTTGAATGTTCGAATTAAAGGTGAGCTAACTAAACAAAAAAAAAGAGGCAAAGTATTTTGGGATCATTTGAGTTAAATTCATGCTACAAAGAATTGTACAGTGAGATCAAGGCCACAGTCAGCTGTTTTAGCTTTAGGATGATTGGAAATTGACATATGAGTGTCTGTGCCTAGCTGTTAAACATTCAGTGTTATTCTTACATCTGTCCTATGGCTTAAGTGCCTGGTCATAGGCCAACTACTCTGTAGTCCGTGGAGCGTCTCTACAATCAGGCCATGAAAATCTTGGGCAAAAAGCAAATAAGGCACCATCAAAGCTGCATTTTACAGGGGGTTATACAGGAGTTTCATTTTGTAAAACATAATTTGCTCAAACAGCCTTTCTGTGCGTGGAGTTCAGTCTTGGAATGCTCTACCTATTCAGCTGAAATTTGCTACAAACTTTTAACAATTTTTTACAGAGCTAAATCCAAATCCTGATTAATTCAGCAACAAACTTGTTCTCAAGTCTAGTTTTTTAAAAATGTCTTTAAATTGTATCTTGCTGTGCTTTGTTTTCTTTGTATCTCATTGTTTAATCCTTTATTTCTATAAAAGTCTAGCTGCTCTTCTGTAAAAAACACAGTTTGCTTATACTTAGTGTAATTGCCTCTTTCAAATAAACCATAAAGAAATAATAACATTTCCTGAGCAGTTGGTGAGTCATACCAACTTATGCCAAAATGCCAAAATATCACATGGTCAAAACAATAACTGAGAAATGATTGACTTTTCATGCTTCGCGTCATCACATATAAACTTTAATTTGCGGATAGACTGGAACTTTTTCCTTCTTCTGGTGCATACAACGAATCAAAACGGGCAGATAAAAATATTTTTACGGCATGAGGCACCAATCCGTAAAAAGGCTCATTGTTCACAGTTGCATTCACAGTGTGATTTGTTTCTTTTGAATACAATATTTACTCCCTTAAAGGTGAACCAAGATGTGTCAAAGAATTCTGAGCGCGATGAGGAAAGAACAGAAAGGAAATGGGAGGCAAATAGTTTGGCGTGCATTTTCGGAGCTTAACAAGCTTCCTTGAAACAACCTTCATGTGAAAGTTATGCTCACTCAACTTCAGTTATGGATGGCTGGTTGCTGACTTCCATGAAACACATTTGTATATTTGATCCGGGATATATTGTCATGTTCCTGGCCAGCAGTATATATAGCTGGCATTCTCCGCTGTCAGGGAAAGGTTGCTGAGATAGACATTGTGTTCGATGGTTCAGACAAGCCTTACGTAGGGAAAGAGTCGAGATATTGACCCCTATTGCAAAGCTCTTTTGAGGTACTGTACTATGTGCAGTACACAGGCACACACTCGACCACTGTTAGTGGTGTATCTGCTCCTTAATCCAAATTTAGGTGTTCTATTTAGTCTTTGCTGAGGCTTGTCTATCGACGGCCCGCCTCAGTTTATCCTTTATCGTAAATTTTTTAAGCAAGTATCCAAGTTCTCATTAAACCATTTTAACTGTCTCCTCAATACGACATCCTCACAACCTCTTTCCAATAATGGCTGTTCTGGGATGTACATTACAGCTACAGTCTGCCTATCTGTTGTGTAAGGGCTCTCTGAGGTATTGAAATGTGTGTCTGAGCCTTGTCCAGGGGCTGCTGATGAAAATGCATGAGGGTGGTTTTTGCCCTTCACTTATCAAACTTAGTACATTAGTCTGTGTGCTGAATCACAGAGGTGCTAACTCAAGTGTTTATCAACTTTGGATTTAGTGCACCCACAGGAAGACACAGTTTGGCTTTGTCCTCGCTGAAAGCACCTATTCTGGTTAAGAGAGTACCATGACAACTTTTATTTGGTTAACAAGGCTCTATTGTTATGCACATCCTTTTAAACCAACAACTGCAGGACTGCAATTTCTGGCATACTGAATTTTCAGTGTGCACTCAATAATCATTGTTTAACTTGCAGAACTGTGGACGGAGCGAAGTAAAATATGTTTTATTTGCATGCCAGCAGCTGTTAAGACATCTTTTCCCCTTTTCTCCTAACGCCTCTATAGGTCTTTAAGAGGGACGACATCATTCTAATACATCATACCATCATGATAATGATCTCCAATTAGCGCGAGTCCATTCAGGGAATTAAATGGTAAAAGGGGACAAAGATCAGCCCGTCCTTACGAGTGTGAAGCTGTCAAACCACAGTACTAAGCACTCCGATGTCTTTGAAGTGAGTTCAAAAGGCAAGGACTGTGATTCAAAACTTTCCAGTAGACTTCTAATGATTATGGCACCCCCTCTTATGTGGGTTTGACCTTTGGAGGCAAAAATGTCTTTTCATTTTGTAGGTTCCATAATTGTACCAGTTGGTACAAGTTGTTTCATAAAATCCAGTGGACTTTGTGTGGACTTGTTTGGAAAAATGGGCTCAGAAGAGGCTGCACTTGCTGAAAGTAAATGTATATTTTTATCATTAAAACACTCAATAATTAATTCTTCTAACCCATTTAATCAAAGCTACTTTCAGGTTTATAATAATCTATGAGTTATTAATTGTAAGCTTATCTTTATACTATTATAATGATGTGAAGCTAATCTTTTGTTGCATCAATTTCTGTTGACAAACTGGGAATAGAGACAATTCAATTTAATTTCAGATTAGATAACACTGTTGTTTACTGTAGCAATGCACTGTACTAGATTTGAATAGCTTGTTATTTATGCTGTCTCTTGGGGGAATGGCAACAGCAGCACAAGAAAACAAAGAGACGGAGAGCTTTACAGAAATGTCAGTTGGCTGAAATTAATTTTCCCTGTTGCAGGAATTCAAAGAGCAGGATCACAAAGGCACTGATTATCATCAACTATTTAAATCGGCACATTTAAGCACAACAATGATTAAGATAAGTGGCTGATACTCCCCAGGGGTTGGAGATATAGTAAGTGTAGATGTGGTTCTTAACAGAGAAATCACATCGCCCATTTTTGATCCCTGAGGTGCCATACTGTCATGATCTTAATACAAACATAAATGTAGTGGCTATAATCGATATTCATATGACAACAATAGATTATTATCAAATGTCGCCCAACTCCAGAGTTTGCGTCAGTACAAAACCTTATTAAGTTTTTGGACTCATCGTTTTCTGTTTTCTGGACCTCAACTTTCCTATTTTGATTTAATGCAACTGCTCTCATGCCGATGATACTGAACCACTGTATACCATCTGCCCAGCACCAGACAGCAGAGAGACAAAGTTATTGACTATTTAGTGAACACAGTGGAGCATATGGTAGCAAAAGAGACAGACATTTCCTTCTGGAGTTGGGGGCATCCAAAACTGAACTTACATTTATTAGATGACCAGCAACACAACTCCAAATTAGTGTCTGTCTAAAGGCTATGTAATGAATGTGTTATTAGCAACTGTATGCTATCATGTTCCCATACTGTATATATTTATTGTGATCAGAGAATATGTCATGTTATGTAATGTTATGTATGCTATGTTGCCAACTAGCAAGCCTGTCACAACAGTAGTTGGAAGTGTGCGAAATGAACACCTGTATGTTTGTCTATAATGATATGTGTTCTGTTTATTGTATTGAAACAAATTGACTGACATACACATACAGCGTTACTCTGGAGGTCAAACATGATTGAAACTCACCTCACTTACAAATTCCCACACATACAAAGAAAGAATGTTAATAACATAATATCTTTCCTTGTATACCTCGACCCTCTCCCACACAAAAGCCTCCCTCCTGTGCGACTGGATGAAAAGAGCCTGTAAAAAAGAATTCATCTTATATGTGTTGTGCTGTATGTAACTAGAATTGATGAGAAGGGACAAAGGAATTGTTGAAGACTGGGAAAAGCCATCCAGAACCTCACAACCACTTAATAAAGTCCTTGGCTGCTAAACAATTAATATGAGCCTACACTTTATTAAATATGCAATAAAGACTATTATGGGTAAGTGTGGAAATAACAGCCATTCTCGCGAGCATTAAAATGTCTAGCTCCATTTGAGGCTCATTTATGGAACCTCTCCCATTAAGGATACATTAATACTGCAGGCACAGTTGAAGGGCATTGGAAAGTACTCTTCTAAATATTAAAGATGGCTGTCACTGGAAAAATATGTTGTCAGCAGGCTGAAGAATTAGGGCTATGTAAATTTCATCACATCCCCGCACTTAATGACAAAGCAGAGATCAAAATGTCATGAAGGACAAAAAAGCTCTCCATATCTGATTTAAACAAAGTCAGACACAAGATGATTATTTAATGACCGCCTGCGTTCCAAGAAATACACGGACACACACGTAGAAGACTAACCTCACACACTGTAGCTGTATTTGGCTTTTAACATCAAAGTAGGAGCTTATGTGTGTAACCAACTTGACACACTTGTACGTCTTGCTTGATATCTTGAAGCCTTAGGGAACAGATCTTTCCAGTGCAGAACACACACATGTGAGTACTTACAGAAGTAACTTTGTTCCTTACTCACATTTTTGTGCACTGTATTGCTAATTGTTCCTATCACATCCTGACCTTTAAATTTCTTCAGCATTCACTTTTTTTTTAATGTACTTGGCTGTAATTATGAAATATCATGGCTGTAGAAGAGGTTTGTCTAATTTAAGCTACGACTGTAAGATACGACCTCATTAATGAATCTTCAGCGTTTGACTTGGTCCATTAATTTACAGTCAACACAAACAAGCGATGCAGTCACTGACACTGTGGTGTTCAAACAAGTGAAATCAAGCACAGTGCTCGTTCCAGGCTTGCCACGTGGGAGTGAAATGTATGAATAATGCAGTATTGTTGTCATTAGGTTATGGTCAGGTCTGATTAAAAAAAAAAGATCAGAAGTAAAACATTTTTGCAATCCTCTTTTAAACCAAATTAACATGTTGCCTTGAGTGATGAAAGGTATGTGAGTGTTTCCATACTAAACCAAACTACCAACATGTTTTTTTTTTTTCACCCATCCACCCACACAACTTCTTGCTTTAATACTTAACATAAATTCACTGTGGGTTGTTTTAAACGCACATCTGAATCCATCCGTGGTTTTTCTCAAGAGGACAGTCTATACAGAGGATGAGTGGAATTAAAACATCAGCAAAATGATTTTACACACATTAGGACAACAGAGTGACGTTGTGCACGGAGTTCCAGGAAGTGAAGAGTGATATGTCTGTGGATATAGACATTCATCCTTTCTGTGGGACACATGGTGATAAACTCCTGGAAAGAAAGCATCTATTTAACAGGTAAGCTTGACTCTCTGACATCAGTGTATAAAATGCTTGCTGCATCTTATATAATCTAGTGCTGGCTGTACCCACATTTCCCTCTGCACAGTATATTTACTCATATTTCATGAAAGCTGATTTTTGGTGTGAATTAAAAAAGTTAAGTTCCAAGTTAGGTTCAGTTTTTGGGATGGCTATGGATGTAGACATCAAAAGAATGTGGACATCAAAAGTTTTATTTTTTTTAATTCGTGGATGCCAACTCCTTTCAAGCTCACCAATGCTCTTTTCCTTTGGTCTGACATTATCATCAAAATGTAACATGGACAGTAATCATCATTATCATAACTTCATGTTCACCACAGCCGTACTCGTGGAAATGTATCTCGGCGACTGCCATAAGTAATGACTGCAAAGTGTAATTGAATTTGATCATATTCATCTTCATCACATTAGATTAGATTTTGCCTAGAGAAAGAGGAAATGTGGAGCCCATCTTTCAATGTCCAACTAAAATTTCCCCCAAAAGAGAGTGTCCATTTTTGCCTTACTAACATTTGACAAGTTTAGATGGACTTAAGAAACTCAGTGGAAACCCCTGACCTGGATTTATGATCAAAAAAAGGCATCTCTCTCTCTCTTTCTCACACACACATACAGTACACACACTATTCAATTTAGTAACCTGAAAATCAGCAAATTAAATTGATAACAGATAACAGTGATGTGATTTCACTGGTCTATAACAAAGGTCAAAACCCTCAAAGCATTAGCTATGGTTTGTTGAGCTATCTTCTTGGATCAGTGCATGAGTCTAAGGTTAATTCCTGTATTAACTGTAATTCCAGTGTGTAAAATGTAGCCTCAATATCCTGCATTTGAATACAATGGCAGACTTTTGTAGCTTTATCTTAGCGCTATACACAGAGCTCACAAAGGTAAAGATAAATTAATTAAAGTAATATAGCACAATCGTATGGTCTTGGTTCCAGCACATACCAGTGAAACAATGATCTTGAAATGAGGTTATAAGACAAACCTTGAATAAGAAACAATTAGTTACAACACAATTGCAGTCCCTGGAAAATAAGGTTCAATCATCAGAGCAACAGGCGGAAAAACCTACATGGTGCATTGGACATTCATTTGACATAAAAGCTAGTCTCACTTTGCCCCCATGTAAGAGCTTCATCTTTATTAAGGACAAAGTTTTATATTCATACCAAAACATTTTTGGTCAAAACTCCTGCAGATCTGCTGTTAAAATTTACTCACACCAGACTTTGCTATTCGTGTAGCACCACTGGGAAGCCATATCAAGATCCAGATAGCAAAACAATGATAACATTGCTCACCCTAATTTAAAACCAACAAGTCCTGCCAACACAAACAAGTGCTTGAAATGACATGAAATGTGCTAATCTGCTGCGCTACCAGCTAGATTGCATGCAATTTCAGCTTATTGTTGTTAGAAAACAGCTTCGTCTATATAGCACATTTCATGCAAACATGCAGCTCAAAGTCATGGTCAGACTAAAACTGGCTTTTTCAGTCACAGTGGGAGAGGGAAGGGCAATAGAAATGAGCCTCTGAGAGCCTGAAAATATCCCTGGTCAAGGAAGAACAAAGAAATTAGGTTAAACACTTAACTGCTGTAAGGGTATTTAAATGTGAGGTAATCAGCGGGAGATGAAGTGGATTATCAACTTAGTGGTATGCCCCTGTCAGATCATTAAAAACATCATCAGGGGCAAAGTTAGCTCAGAGTCCAAGAGGCTTCCATCAAAATTGCACTTCCACCATTTCCGAGTGTGCCAAAACAGATCATTTTGTGTTGATGATAACCGAAGAGCCTTCTGAAGGTCATCACACTCTTGCCACTTGTTCTAACAAGGAATACCCTCAAGCAAGCTCACCAAGTGAAGTCCAAGTGTTGCTCATGAGGTTTCCTCTGGTGTTCCTTGAATGTTTTGCAAAAGTCATCCGCTGTGGTGATGCAGTTAAAATGAAGCAGAAAAGCAGTTTGAGATTCTGAACAAACAAGAATTTTGCTTTAAATGACTATTTGCATATCATCATGGTTATGATAGTAATGATTATAATGATGAGGCAATAGCAAGCAACTTACAAATCTTTGCAGTCCACCCCCAGTTTTGCTGCCCTCAGGAAAGGCCTCTTTCGTTTGTCTGCTGCAGATTCTCCATGCACATGCAGAGCATTTCCAGGGGGCTGTCGGAGTTTGAACTTCAGCTAGCACGGAAAGCATGTGAGTAGAGAAAAAACATCCTATTTCCTTCAGTGTCTTAGATCAACCTCTTTAATTTAGATATGATTCTTGTGTAGTCAGTATATGTGTATTTGAGGGATTTGCAGCTACATGTTTTTTGACATGCCTGTGTGGTCAAGTCTTTTCACCTCAGTGGACCGACTTCTCTGAGCTTGAATCTACTCAATCTGATGTATGTTAATGTAACAAGAGTTTATTCCAATATTAGCTGTTTAATTCAAATAAGATGGAAAAATAATCACTGGCACCACACTCGTACTTTGCAGTATAACTTTCTATTCACCAGTTGGCTTCTTGGAAACCTCAGAAAATACATTTAACCAAATGAGTGTTCAAAAAGGTTATGCAACAGGTTATGCTATAGCCAGTGGTGAGTCATACAGTGACAAACAATCATCAGTAAAATTTGACATGCAATAAATATAGTACGACACATGTTACAGTAAAGTACCTACTGAGTTAATTTACTGATTTTATACAGAAAATTAAACGCAATTACACACTAGCACTCCAGTGAGCCTAGTTAGCAGTAAAACATCAAGATGATTGACTTGTTTGGAATGCTCATGTCATGTTTCCAGAAAAAACATGAATTTTGTATATGAAAGTGAATGCAAGTACACAAACCATGCAGAGATTTTTATATCAGACTGCTGAAGGAGACCTCAGTTGAGCGTGTTTCAGAAAAGAATGAATGAACCAAACTCATAACCCCTGGCCATACTGTGGTCAGGCAATATATGATGAACAGATGTGTGTGTGTGTGTGCTTGTGTGGCGAGAGAGAGACAGTGCACATTGCACTGCATAGAGACAGATATATTAGACATTTAAGAATGGGCATGCAGCAAATTTTATATCTTAACTTTTGCCAAATACAGCATGAAAATGTGATGTCCAAATGTGTTGAACTCTATATGAATAAGAATAACCTAACAAACAAAATTCAAATTCAAATTCAAATTTTATTTATTTATGTGGCACTACCCAAGAGTAGGGTTGTCACGATACCAGAATTTCAATAGTCGATACCAGTACCAGTAAATTTCCTGTGTGCGTCTAAATTTATTGGGCTACTTTATTTAAAAAACCTATTTCACATCAAACTTTCTAGTATTAAAACTCCACTGTGCTTCAACAACTTCTCACACTCACAGAATTTCAAGGCAGGCAGAAACATGAAGAACAGAGTTAAAATGGTAAATGTGGCTCAACACAAACAGAAAGTAATGCAGTCATTAGAGAACTGTTGTTCTCATTCATTCAGACTGTTTTCACACATACTGCTGCAAAAATTATACATTGTTTAATTTTTTTTTTTCAAACGCCGCACCACTGTCAGTGCAGTATGTTTCCATGACAACTGACCAGAAGAAATGACGCGTGGCACGAACCGTTTACATGAGCTCTAACTTGTGGCACACACCGAGCAGTTGGAGTTGGAGCAGCCGCGTTCACATAAACAGACCGTGAGCTTGTCAGTAGCTGAGCATGTTCAGACTCATGCGCGTCGTTCCGTCACCCCGCTGACGGCAAAGTTGTATTTCTGGTACTCACGGTACCAAAAAAAAGCTGCTATCGATGTATTTTTTGCGTGTTGGCATCGACTTGGTACTGAAGTATCAATTCGGTTTGTGACAACCCTACCAGAGAGACACAGAGACATACACACACACACACACACACACACACACACACTCAGACTCACTACACACTAGAGAGAGACATGGCCAGGCACCGAGACCTACGGCAAGGAAAAAGGTACCCTTGGGGGGCCGACCACACTGAGAGAGCTCCCGGCCATGACTACAGGGAGCGCTGCCACAGAGATAGCCACGACCCGGGCAGACAAGAGGCCCCACACCAAGGTGCAGAGCCCTCCAGCCACCTGGGCCAGAGCGGTCACAGGACAGCACCCCTCGTCAGTAGGCCACAAGGAGCTCCCAGTGTGGTAGGCCCCCATGAGGAAACCCTGGAGCTAAAAACTGAGAGACTAAAACAGTGAAATAAGATAAGAAGGTACAGAATGCACAAAATAGATAAAATGCTTTTCAGCTCATGAAATTAAAACAGTAGTTAAAATGTCAAACTAAAACATGTTGTTAGTATAGAGTATAGAATAAAAGAGTAAGAGAGAGAGAGAGAAGAGTATGATAAAAAGTTTGATTAAAATGAATAAAGGAAATCAATAAAATCAATTAAAAGCTTGATTGAAAAGGTGGGTCTTGAGCCTTTTTTTGAAAACATCAACAGTTGCTGTGGGCCTGAGGTTCTCTGGCAAGCTGTTCCACAATCGGGGGCCATAATAACTAAAAGCCGCCTCCCTGTGTGGTTTTAATCTACCGTGATATGGTTATAAGGCCCGTGCCGGAAGACCTCAAGGTCCGCAAGGGTTGATAGGGTAAAAGTAAGTCAGATAAATAAGAAGGCCCAAGACTGTTGAGATATTTAAAAATGAGTAAAAGAACCTTAAAATCAACCCTGAATCGCACGGGGAGCCAATGCAGCGGTTTTAAAACTGGTGTAATGTGCTCCCGCCCTCTGGTCCTCGTCAGCACTCATGCGGCTGAATTCTGCAGTAACTGAAGATCAGAGATACTCTTTTTTGGAAGACGAGAGAGCAGGGCATTACAGTATCTAAACGACAAAAGACAAAAGCATGCATGACCTGAGAGAGAAACAGACGGACTCTGGCTATATTCTTAAGATGGTAAAAACCTATCTTTGTTATGTTTCTGATATGTGGGATAAAACTAAGCTCAGAGTCAAAAATCACATCCAGATCTTGTGGTTTTGTAAAAAGTTTCTCTCTCTGGCCTTCAGGACCAATGACTGAAACCTCAGTTTTGTCCTGGTTAAGCTGGAGGAAACGGGTGTAGGTTTTTTCTTGATTGTTCTGGTTAAAGGAGGAGCCACTGAGTCCAGCGTTGACTTAAAATTGTTGTTACAATTGTCTACGATAAAATCACAAGGTGCTAGTAAAATCTCTGCAGGAGTGCTCTGTAAAATCTGGATAAAATTTGCAGCCACTTCGGAAGTTAGACAGCGTTTCCTTACCGTTCTCACTGGGGCCTCCTGCTAATTAAGACTGGTGATATTAAAAAAACACACAGTAGTGGTCAGACACAGCCAAGTCCACAACAGATAACACACCCACAGACAGGACATAGGTTATGACCAGGTCCAAGGTGTGTCCTCTGCTGTGGGTCAGCTGTGTGACATGCTGTTTAAAATCCAGACAATTTAAGAGGTTTCAAAATTCTCTGGAGACTGGGTCCAAGGTGTTGTCATCGTGTAGATTAAAAGCACCAGTTATTGAAATCCTGTTGTGGGTGGTGTGAATGATTGATAGGAATTCAGAGAATTCGCTGATAAAAGAAGTGGAATACTGGGGTGGTCTGTAGACTGTTATGCAGGAGAATAGGAGGGCTGCTAAAAACAAAGGCATGATACTCAAATGATGAGTAACTGTTAAAAGGAACTTCGTTTGAGGACATTGTGGTTTGTGATATTGATGCAGTTCATCCCCCTTTTCGGCCCCCCCTCGTAGAAAATCGAAAGTTAAAATTTGGTGGGGAAGCTTCAGCAAGAACAACAGGTGCATCGGTGCTACAGTAAGCCATGCCTCTGTAAGGAGAAGGATGTCTAAGTTTTGTCTAAAATTAAATAATTTATGATAAAAGATTTGTTTCAAAGAGAGTGTACATTCATCACAGCCACTTTGATGTCAGTGCTCAACGTGCGCTCATCATGGCATTGAATATAAAATAAAAACATTCTTGGGTCTAAAAACATTTCTGGGTTTCAACTGTCTTCTATGTGAAATGATAGTTTTGATATTGTGAATGTCCTGAGATTCTGGTGGTAGAGGGTCTACTGATGGAAGGGAGTGTATGGTGCTGATGAAATGTATAGTGGGGGAGGGTGGAGGTGAACAAGGGGGTGAGTGAGTCAGGAGGTGGCTGTGGTGCAGGACCGGACAGTCAGGTGATAAAAGCCGTGAACCCTCCTGATTTGGGTGGAGGCCGTTCCGCTTAAAAAGGTAGGGCCTATTCAAAAAAAGTTGCGAAGTTGTCAACAAAAGGTATACTTTTGTTTAGGCAGCATCCCTTCAGCCATAGGTGCAGCTGATGAAGGCGACTGGTGGTGACGTCACTGTAGTGAGGTGTGGGAAGCGGGCCGGAAATAATCAGTCGCTTCCCTGTGTCAAGCAGGCGATCCACCAGGGAGATAAAATCCTGTTTTAGGACCTCCGACTGGTGGTTCTTCAGGTCATTGATGCCGCCCTCCAGGACCAACGTGGAGGCCGAGCTGTGCTGCGACCTCCTTGACGCGGGCTCCAGGGTGGCAGAAGGTCCGGCCGCCGTGCACTGCCACGTGCCTGATCATGGAGGTCCCGACAACAAGCAAGGGGGGCGGGGGTCGCACCCATGGGAGGGAAATCCTGCTGGCTTAGGATGTCGAACCTGTTATCCAGTGGGAGACCTGGAGGCGGAGGAGGAGGCAGACGGACGAGCCCCTGTGCACCACCGACCAGGGCTCCCACGGCTTGAAAGGAGTCAAGCTCACCGGAGCCTCCACTCCAACCTCCCGGTCCTGGATGAACTGCGACTCCGCCGATCAAGGCAGGAGATGGACAAAGACATACATGCATGCATTCATGCATGTACATGGAGGCATTAATGTAATCTATATGTACCAATAAATGGGTACCAATGTAATCTCATATTGGTACCCATTTATTGGTTCTTCAAAATATTCATGAGACTTAACTTGCCAGAAAAATGTGTATAAAACATTTACTTTTCCAAACCATCCAAACCACTGCCAGGTAGTAATGGGGCTGATTATGTCCACATTAGAATTAATGTGTCTGTTATTGTCCACTCATCTTTTGTTAAATTCCCTATCCTAATACATTTTCAGATCACTTGAAGCTATGAAGGTATTGAAGTTATGGTGATAAAAGGCAAAATTTGTCATGAAATACGGCATCAGCTTAAAGAATATGCATCCATCTCTCTATTCCTCCTGAAAAGCCAGCCAGTGTCACAACTGCGTCAAGGACAGATGAGGCAGGGAGAGGACTGCAATGCCAGATGATCAGCTCTTTTCTCTAGGGATGACGGTTTGAGATTGAAAGAGAAATGACATCCCTGAGAAGGATGCTAAATACCTGCCTCGCTTGGATGTTAAAAACTCTAAACGGTCCTAGTGGCTGCCGCGCCTGTGCAACAAGCATACAAGGTGGAAAGTAGATGACAGAACAGGTGTTTAGGTGATGACTGACAGTATAAAGATGGATTTAAACGCAAAGCATATAATTTATGCCACTAGGGGTCTCTCAGTCAGAACAATGACATCTTGAAGTTGCCTAGGATCATGGGAGTTTTTGTCTTCATTGTTTAACAACCGCAAAATCTATCTGATGTGACTCGGGCCGAAAATGTCACATAATAGTCAAAGTATTAAAATTTTATTCATGCAACATTTTGTCACATTTGCTGATTACCCTCCTCACTCTGACATATCACTTGATGTTATCCGGGTTTCCATGGAAGACTTCATTGTAGTGCACAAATCAGTAAAAGAACATAGGCCTAATTGTTTTTAGACATTTTAATGGAGAAATGTTAAAAATGGATTGTATTTATGTAGTATCGATCCTATTTACACACACATTCATACACTGCTTAGTTAGTTAAACAGGAAAAACAGGGACAGTGCACATTAATAGCATTTCAGCAAATGCGCCAGAATTAGCCAATAGGCTATTTTTCATCTGTAGTCCCTAGACAGATGTTAAAAAGTCACCCTAAAAACAGACAGAAAACAGACAGAAAGCAGAATGTGAATATGAGAAAAAAAGATTTAAATTACACTGCAATCTACAAAACATGCACAGCAATTAACAACATGACAAAAAATATATAAACATGATAAAAAAAACATAAAACATCAATCAGTAAACATCATTCAGGACATCCCCAACACAGGCAACACAAAGACACATGACGCAAGACGCGTCACACCACAGCATGCAAGCAGAGGCACAGACACAAAATGCATGCATAAAAAATAAAAACCAAGACCACAATAAGACATACATGCCGACACAGGCAGACAGACAACAACAAGATGGCTACAGATTCAGCAGGCGGACTGAAGACGGGAAAAAAGGTGTAAAAGTGCTAGTGCTGGCCAAGGTTACCGTACAAGGTGTCTTCTGCTCACCAGAATATCCATTCACACACACCCTCACACAGGTCAGTATCTTGCCAAAAGACACTCCGACATGTAGACTGTAGGGGGCTGGGAATCGGACTACCGACTATCAGGATGGACGACCGCTCTGCCCTCACCCATATTAAATCTCAAAGTGAATTTCATGCTACCAAAGTAGAGTACATTAGTTTCATCATCAAGTATAGATCATCGAAAGTATTTTGCGGTAGAGTTCTCCATATCCGTCATAAATGTAATCAATTTTGCCTCCCAGCTGTATGTTTCTCTCTTTTCATGTGTTTTTTTGGGGTCATTTTTAAGAGATGCACCAAAGGTTTCCAGCTGGAGACACTGTGGCATCCTAATCCCTAAACCATAGGGACCCCATGCGGCTCCCTTTTTATCTTAATTGACCTACCTAATCTTAAATCTTAAGAAGGACGGTCTTACTCTTACACTTAAGGAGAAACATTCACTTGGCTCTTTGTGCACCATTCAAGTTGAAATAAAGCTGTCGATTCGTTCTGAGCTGGTGGGAGGTATGTCTTTTTGTGTCAGACATCAAAGACTTGAGTCACATGACAGTTCAGTTGTTGCCACTGTTTTCACTAAGGGAATATATGTAGGAGAAACTGTGCACAACAACACAATTTTAGGAGCTTATAGGGACAGCTAAACAGAGAAAAACTGAGTTTTTGGTAGCTGACATCACAGACAAGAGTCACGACTGATAACTCACTCGTGTCCCCGGTAGTCCGCCTACCTTTTGCACTTGTGCTGTGAGACAGTAGTGATTACTTGCTCGTTCTCGCTACACTGCCACCTACAGGCTTGGCATGCTCTTGACGCCCCATACATGGGTTAGTGTAAATGAAAACTTTTCTGACAACTGACTGGTGTGCACGCAGTAATTTTTGTAAATGGGGAGGGTGAAAATGTCCACTTATGAAAATAGCCGGCCACATGTAACCGTAGTCTTAGACCCTGTTTATATGAACACGGGTATTTTCAAAAACGGAGACATTTCCCATCGTTTGCGCCCTTCGTTTACACGCAAACGGAGAATTTGCCCCCGACAACGATGCTTTTTAAAA
>JBCAUF010000001.1:11136058-11148912 GCA_038406115.1 Haemulon aurolineatum | reverse complement strand
CCTATACAGCGTCTCTGGACATATATAAACGGGTTAGTGTAAACGCAAACTTTCTCTGACAACGGACTGGTGTGCACATAGTTATTTTTGTAAACGGAGAGGGTGAAATGTCCGTTTTTGAAAGTACCCGTGTACGTGTAAACAAGGTCTTATGCTGCCGTTGCTGGAGTGTGCCCTACAGCCCCAGCTGTTCTGCATCTCCTTGATTACTATCCAGCTGCTGCTCATTGCTCCAGAATATTAAAGGCACTGACTTCACCACCTCTATTCACTTTGTTAATTTGTCTTTTTGTCCTGACAGAGTGATAGATTGAACTTCTAATTTAGCTACACGTAGTTCTTGCTGCTTGCCTCTGCATAGTTTACCTGGTCTCCAGTTCCCCTTGTTATGGTAGGGTCTTACCATAGTCCGCTAGTCTCCAGCTCACTTTCCTTAGTCACCCACCAGTCTTTTCCCGTGGCTTACCACCAGCCAATAATCACTACACTCAAGCTTGCACTCTTCAGTTGCCTCCAGTCTCTCCCAGCAGTGCGCCCACTCCTCCTAGTTTTCAGCCTGTCCCCCCCGCTGCCTGCCGACTCTCTCTTGTTTAGCTCCAGTTACTCATTTCCTCAAAAGTGACTCTGAGGCTGCAACTGAGTCAAGTTTCTGAAGCCCTTTCAAAGTTGCATGAAACCACAACAACGTTTCATCTAAAGTTTCCTTTTCCTGAAGAATCGTAATTGCAATGACGGGTGTGGATACTTTACATCTCATAAAAAAGTGCATAATATACAGTCCCGTATATCTTGCACCAACATCACATGGTTGAATGTTTATTTGTTGGTGATAGGACTTCTTAGGACTATGGGGACTATGGGGACTAAATGGGGAAAAACAAAACATTAGGAACATATCTAGCATAATGCAATACATTGTATTCCAGTTTAAACTGAACATTATAACCTTCATGTTAGGTTTGATTAATTGCAGAGCGACTGTATGAGCCTAAATTTAATTAGGTCTACCTAATAATAAACTGGCAACTTGGCAACTGACTATACTAATCATAACTGCATAAATGCATGATTTATTGTAATAAATGCAAGATATCAAGATCAAATGTGAACATTATTTTTTTTTTCAAATCAGTGTTGCTGATAAATGGCAGTTGAATGCCTTCCCCTAGAGTAATTGGGGCTTCTTTCTGATTGATAAATAAGCTTTAAAATTATTATTATTATTATTATTATTATTATTATTATTATTATTATTATTATTATTATTTTATTTTTTTTTACATGAAACCTGAAACACCTTAATCCTTATTGGATTCCATCACATTATTATTACAAATCCAGGCAACATGTCTAAAACTATTTACAAGCTCAAGTTGTAAACTTTTTATTTCTTTCGGGAAGTCGCTGAGTCCTACGGAGTAAAAAAAAAAAAAAAGGACAGACTTTCTCGAGATCTCGCCAAACTTTCTCGATATCCTGCAAAACTTTTGCGGGATCTCGAGAAAGTCCGTCCTTTTTTTTTTTTTACTCATCATTTTTTTCCCCCCGTGTCCCCTAGGGGGCTCCGTAGAGTCCAAATCTGAGGGCCAGTCATTTTTTTTCCTCCATCTGTCTCAGCTTCCAACATGAGAAAGATGTGTTGAAGTTACAAAATGGATTGATGTCTTTAGTTGAATCGTTTGATTTGTTCAGTAGTTTCAGTTAGAAACCAGTTTACCAACGTAGGGAACATACCATCACCACAGTCTTACCTTTGCAACTGTCACATAATAGTGTAATCTGTCCAGAAGTGGAGAAAGTAATATGACCACATATCTCAGGAGGTTTCAAAATACTGTTCCTCTGAAATCCCAGAATTGGACTGATTTCATGGCGCGTCACCCCAGATATGCCAATGGAGCGTGAAATTGAGTCACTCAATGTGAAAAACGAAGAAGAAAAAAAAAATCTTTTCTCTTCCCATTTCTCTGCAGAGAGGAGCACAGACTTTTTTTGCCAGTATGCTGGCACTGCTTTGGTCTTTAATTTCCAAAGCAACCAAGCGAAACAAACCTGTACATTGGAGACAAAAACAGCCATTCCACACATAAGAAAGTGGATGACATTTTGCAGCTAATCAGCAAGTACATGGGAGTGAGAAATGTCGTTATTCATGAAGCATGGGAAGAGAACATGTCTGATGGATAAACATGATAATGTTGGTAGGATTGTGGTAACAGGTATGATCAAAGCTACATTTTTGTTACTGAATAATATGTTCTAATGAACCAGACGTCATAATTTCCCTGCAAGTGTCAGGAACAGGTGTAGCAGAGCGTAAATAATACCTGAGGATTTTACACTCTGCTGTAACCTCCCACTGTTACACCCCTTTCAATTTTTTTGTGCCCAGTACATGTGGGAGTGAATCCCATGAGTCTCATTCCCTTCTGTACAAACTGTTTCAGTGTTACCAAAGCTGTAATATTCACCTAATTTCCAACTTTAATACAGACACGGTGTTGCTAGAGTTATTTTGTGAGACACTTCCATTTCATCCACAACCCTGTCAGAAAGTTTAAAAGTGGAGTCATTTTGCTACACTTTTTCACATTTTTGAGCAGAGCTGCATTTTTAACTCATTTTTTTTCTTTTGGTTTGAACCTTGACATTTCACTTACTTTTAAGAATAATTGCTGTCTCTCATTGCTTGTTCTTGCCCAGTAACTTGTCACTTGCTTCAATGATCACAGGAACAACTGACTCATTTGATTCGAATATACAGTGAAATTGATGCATGCACATATGACAGCCCAGCGCCTGCGTGGAGTCCGCTGTCCTCGAAGGTTTACCGTTATTTACGCATGTGGGTGGGCTTACAGCTGACAATCACAACCTCTGCCAACCAGCAACATTTAATTTACCCATAGCTGTCAAACTGTAGGTTCTCGTACAAAACAATGCACCCGAGAAGAAAAACTACAAATTTAGTTTCATCTTGCCTACAAAAAAATGCCATAATTCAGATTGCTTGTAATTTTCTGTTACCATGTAAATTGTATATGAAAGAAGTGGAGAAGTAAATTAAGTTATTTGAATCTAATTTAAAACAAAAGCATGCCAGAGTTGTTAAGGCGATAGGAAGAAGTTCACACAGACAATGGAAGAGCGGGAAAAAAAGTTGGCTGTAGGGATCGTCTCATCTAACCATCCATTGTCCCTCGGCCTCGGAGAAAACAGATGGTGTTGGTTCTCTTGAAGCTGATAAAAAGATGACAAAAAGCAGAAGGACAAGTACATTAGTGAAAACATTAAGCAATGGAACACTAATACATTGTTTTTCTGCGCACATTTGGTAGACTTCAAAGGGAGATACCACAAAGTTAGGTCTTTTTATTTTTCAGGGCATGGGATAGTGACTTAATTAACAAAATAAACAAGGCAGCAAGTAAAACAGGCTGACAGCAAATGACTCACAGCAGTGGTGGTTTGAGAAGCAAAATGTCCTGGGTTGAACCCTGGCCCTAAATTCTAAGATTAATTTGTTTGGCATAGCCGACTATCTGCCTTTTCAAATGGCAACAACAACAACAACAACAACAACATTTTTGAACATTCAATGCCATGCATTAATGAGAGAGACATCTCCTTTAAGTGTGTTTTCTGAGATCTGGCACAACTCTTGTCTGTGTGTAAAAAGAGGATGTATTGTACTGCATGTCCATACCAATGTAATATCTACATCCTTACTTTTCCCGTTGCTGCATGAAGGACATGCTGTAAAGCAATATGGACATGATACTGCACTGAAATGTGAGGATAGGTCCCATGTGCACAAGCATTTTCTTGGGTTTATTTCATCTATACTCTCTTTCATAACTAATTGTTGGTGTCCATTGTGGCCTGTAGTAATCGCTGTGTGTCATACAGTTTCACAAGATGTAGACTATAATGAATGTGTGGGTGGGCTTCAGTTCTGCTGGACAGTTCCACAGATATCAATGCAATTTTTCAATTTATCATCGCCATTGGCGTGATCAGTCATGTCAAGGGCTGCACTTAGGTCAAGCAGAAATGACGCAGAGCACACAAAACAATCTGCATTCATCAGACCCGACCTTGATGAGCCCATTTCTGTTCTGTCACTGTCAAGAAAATGTGATTTTTTAAGAAAAATTAAACCTCTACTGCTTTTTAGAGATAAATTTTTTTGTATTGTAATAAATTCTTTAACATGAGTTCTGCAAGCGGCCTAGACTGAGGAGAGGTCTGACTGTTTCATGTGTCATCATGAAACAGTCAGAATTTTACTTGTTGACCACAGCAATTCAGGTAATCCAAGGGCAAAACCCTCAACAACCACTTTGTCTGAGTAACTGTATACAACATGCTGTTGGAACATCTATTAGCAGAGTACAAGAGTAGAACATGTAGCAGTAACAGAGGTGTAGTCTTATCTGACACAATAACCCCTTGCAAAGGACAACAGGAATGCAGACATTGCATTTGCAGGCTAATTAGCTGTAAAATAAACCTGGAATTGTGCTTAGCAACAGTGCAGTATGGGCTTAAACTTTTGCATGTTTGGTTTGTTGTAATTTTCCATAAATTTAATTTAGCAGTAATTGACAAAACATTTACTGAAATTTCCGTGTACTTGAAGGAGTTGTTTTTGATGGTGTTTCTGCCCATTTTCCTCACAGACTGTGCCACTGAGACTCTTGATGTCTGATGCTGCAGCACAAAATGCTGGTTTTTCCCCCCTGTGACAGCAGCGAAAGTCTTGCCTCACTGAGAGAGGCAGAGCAGCGAATGCACATGACACTGCTCCGGAGAAGGACAGTAGGGTGTCATTTGGTTCCTTTGAGCAGCATCAAGTCGTCTTTGTCATCCGGAAGTACCCCTGGAAGAACATTCGGCGCTGCTGCCGTCTCTCACCTGAGAAAGCAAGGCAGTCTGCACAATACAATTTGAGTGCTTGGCGCATAGTGCTTGGAGCTGTGTGAGGATTACCCGTGGTGACCGAGCTAGGGCAGCGCAGGCAGCACTTGATCAGTGTGCCATGAGATAAAAGCGATCCTTGACAGTCATTTTAACAGCTGAAGAAGAGTGTGTGAGGAGCACCGTTGCTGTTGCCCTTTTATACTGATAGCCCCCATAAGGGTGAATATGCTCATCCTGGTTGACTGATCACATACAAGCTGATTTTAGTCTGTAGGGGTGCAGTTGTAAATGTAAAAAAGATGAAAAGAACTTTATGGTTAGACAGTACGGCAGCATCCCTGCCCAATCCTGAAGCTTGGTTTTCCCTATCTCACGATGAATAACTTGAATTTGACAACCGGCTGTACTATGAACAAGTAATCCAATGTCTAGGACAGTCCAGTCACAAGGATATGCGTGGCATATAAATATCCCGTTTAGTAAGCAGTTCCTAAGTAAATAAGTAAGTAAGTAAATAACATAGCTGGGATAGGTGGGGTTTGTGGTGGTGTTGCAGGAAGGTGAGCTGACTGCCAAACAACCTACGAACAACCAGATATTTTAAATGAATGAATCTGTAGCAGAGTTTGTGGAGCAGATATTTTATGGAGAGAGGGGGACATGTCTTGGTGTTTTTTAAAGCCAAAACATGATGTTCCTAGCCCTAACCAAAGCCACCGTGCTTTTTTCTCTCTCTCTAAACCCACATACTGTACATACATATGCTGCATTCAGATGTTACATATCTGTGGTTTTGCAGAAACATGCAAGGCAAGCCTGGGTTGAAAAAAACATTTGGACATGTGTTGGCCTTGTCATAATAACCTTTCACACAACCTCATCATTACTCTTGGCTTTTGATTCTCCATCTGTTTCCGTAGTCGAAGGATGCCATCAGTGTCTAGTCAACACCGAAATGCTCAGGTGGTAGAATATAGTATAAAGGTAATTTAGCCTTTTCACCATCTCGTTGCCTGTGAGCAGCAAAGCTCATCAACATCACAAGAGTGTGGTAACGCCACATTATGTCGGCTCACTCTGTTACACATCCTCTCTCTCTGCTCACCGTGGTGACCCTCGCTAAAGATACACACAGATGGCCACGCAGACAACTTGGCACCTTCTGGCTGAGAAGGAAAAAATAAAAAATGGCAAAACATGAACATTTCATTACTGTGTCATTTGGCAAAAGGATGATGATTAAAAAGATAAATGTCCCTGCGACTGGTTTGTTTTATGGGGCATGGATAGTTTAGTTCAGGGGTGTTGATTATTGGCAAAACAACATACACATTTCTCTACTAGCATCTGCTAGGGCTAAGATGATTACCTATGACTCATTGAACAATGGCGAGCATGGCTCATTGATAAATATAATTCTTTGATAACAATGTATAGTTCACTTAAGGTTAAAACAAAGAACTCTTGCCCATAAGTCTGTTGGTTATAGTGATAGTTCACCCAAAAATCAAATTCCACTCCTAACATAGTGGATCCCATGTCAACGGAGGGGTGGACAAACTTTTAAACTCACCGCTGCTGTGCTGCATGGCACGCCACTCAGGGTCCAACCTCCTTCGTCCAAAAAGACACATAAAACACCGTCCAAAAATCTCCATACTGCTCGTCTGTAATGTCCGTCATGTATTGAAGTCCCGACATGCGCTATGTTTCCAGAAAAACAATCAGCAATCTGTTTTGGGGTGGAATTTCGAAGTCTGACGCTTCCTGGCTCTGACGGTATCAGTGCGCATGCGTGAGGTTTACCCCCCCCAAAACAAGAATTTAGGGTTGTTTTTCCGGAAAATTTTCGCATGTCGGGGCTTCGATACAAGACGGACATTACAGACGAGCAGTATGGAGATTTTTGGGCGGTGTTTTATGTGTCCTTTTGGACGAAGGAGGTTGGACCCCGAGTGGCGTGCCGTGCAGCCCCAAGCCCCGTGAAGCACAAAAACAGCAGCAGTGAGTTTAAAAGTTTGTCCACCCCTCCGCTGACATGGGATCCATTATGTTATGAGTGAAATTTGAATTTTGGGTGAACTATCACTTTAATGCTACCACTGTGTGTTTGATGAGAGGCATTCCAGGCTGTCGTCTGAATGTGCCCTTACACACAAAAGTAAATGTCACATGCTGTCAAGAAAAAATCTTGCATTTACAGCACATCATACCTGCTCGTGCAACGGTCACATCTCTCTGACAGACAGATGGTGTTAATGGGACATTTAGGCTTTCCTAAGTGGAGAGATGAAAGGCACTTGACCATGAACTTTCATCTTTTGGAAGTGTATTAACTTGACTTTAAACATTATACACAGTCTGTCACTCTTTCATAATAACTATACTGTATAGAATTTGGAGATCCAGTGACAAGGTTGAACGTAATGAGATTTGCCTTCTGGATTTATTATAGCTGACATGAGTTTCTTCTCTGGTTGGACACAGTTTGGTGACCTCCAGTTATAAATCCACTTTAAAGCACTTTAAACCTCCAAAAGTACAACACACATATTTTCAGCAGAACTGCTCTGCCTTATTCTCAGACATTCGCAAATAATTGGACACCATTAAAGAAAAAGAAAAAGACAAAAAAAACCCAACATGACACATCGTCCGTACACAGAAAATGGTTTGTTTGGGGTTGCCTTCCCTCTCTTCTGGATCTTTTTGACCTGAGGCCTTGATGAATAGTTTCCAGTTGAGACTTCTTTTAACCTCTTTGAGAACATATCCATTATACATTGATTACTGGAATTTGTTGTAATGAACATAATGAAGTAATTTCTCCTCTGCTTTCTTCTAAAAGAGTGTATTGATTTTTTATAAAAATGAATGAGAGCCCTGCTTTACTTTATGGTGGCATCTCTTCTTGTATGGTGTGTTTATTGATTTACATAGCTTGCTGGTTCTGCAGCTATTCAAATGACATGTATTTGTTACGAACAATGGAAGACTAAGTCAAGGCAGCGGAGAATAAAGAGAGAAGTGTTCCATCACCGTAGTCTCTTGGGAAAAGACTGCTGGACTGGACTTTCCGACATCTTATCAAAGGTGTCAGAAAGTCATCAATTCCTCACTGGAGGTGGAGTTCCAGACATCTAATTACAATAGGTGAACAACTGATTCATGCGACTGTTTCAGAGTTTGTCAATGCATAATTGAAAGTTGCTTGTTAAAAGAGTTGTAGTCACAACAACTCGGGCTGTTGTGTTTCTAATGTATCTCCTTGACCCCTTGTGGAATCCTGTTGTCATTGGGTCAGCCTCAATTACGAAAAGCTTTTTAAGACGTTATGAGGATGTTCATTAACAGAAAAGTCTGGCGAGTTAACTACTGACAGAAGGAGGTGAGGCGAAAGGCAACTAAGAGAAGGGCATATGGGTGTTGTCCAACTCAAAAAACAAATAGCCAAAAATGGGCTCCACAGAAGCAGCACTCTCTAAAGTAAATAAAATAAAAGTAGAAAATAAAGCCTCACTATGCTAAACAGACTAAACCAAATTAGACTGGAACAACACCCCTGAACCCAGTGTAGCTAAACATAAAATTTGCTAAGCAAGTGTAAGCATGGTACAGCACCTCCAATGAGCATGAGGCCCGAGATCGTTTTAAATACAGGGTTTATTTACAGTCATCGACCAACCCGTGAGAACTGAAGATAAAGGAAAATATATACAGTAAATAGACAATCAAATAAACAACAACTTCTTCTTTAAGTATATAATTTGCACAAAAGAAACATACCCCATAGGTTGCACTCTAAGGGCTCAATCTTGTTTCTTTTCTTCTTGCTTCATTGTCTTTGTTTAAATTTTGACTTTCTTAACTTTTTATTAAATTTAAATTAATCCTTGATTATTGGAGACAACTGACTCTGTTGTTATACTCCGTTGCTATGCTGTTGTTATGCTCTGTTGCCATGCTCTGGCAGGTGGTGCTCGCTAAAAAGGTACTGTGCAGAAATAACTAACAAACTAACCTTAACTAACAGGACAGATAAGAACTAAAGTGAAAATCAATGAGGATTAAATAAACTGACATGTGAGGCAGTTAGCGCACCAAAGGTTACACTCAGTGAGGCACAAGGCAGACGGACAAGCTGGACCAGCATCTGCAGACTCCACACATGAAAGTCCCACAGGAATGCCTGGTTCCCACAGGTGACGGGAAGGTGCAGCCAATCACAGACTGGAAACCGCACAGACTGATTAGCATGAAGAGGAAAGCACAAGGCAAAACACCACAAGACCACACAGCCTAAGGGCTGGTGGCTGTAACAATGGTCAGCATGTACTATCAGCAGGTGCAAAGGTGATCTCAAGCGTTTCAACAGACCTTTAGAGAAAATAATTAAAGGGCCAGTTCCCCTAAGTATATAAGAGATTTGTTTATGCTGCCACCTTTCATATGAAGTAAGGAGGGTTTTTTTGTAGATTTTTTTGCAATTTTGTTGAGCTGACCACTCAATGCCTCATTTGAGAAGTGTGCCATGACAGAGGACAACAGAAATCAGCAAAACTGAGATAACTTTTCCAAAAATAGCCCCAGATGATCTGCGTGACTGATGCATTGTCTTGTTTGACAGCTTTTTTCTCTCTTTGACACTCTCTGTCTTAATTTCATTTTGTTTTATTTAATCTTGTTCTTTTGTGTGTGTGTGTGTGTGTGTGTGTGTGTATACAAGGTGAAATATCTGCCAGATATGTTTTATGCTATTGCAGTGACAGTCCTGCCATCCTGGACATTAATTTGGCATGAAATGCTGAATGTCTTTTCTTTTCTGCTGTCAGTAGATGCTAATTATAATTTTGCTCTAATAATAATATTATTTCCTTTATTGTGTTAGCAAGCTAATCGTTTTATTAAAAGAAATTAAATAAATAAATAAATCAGTACTCCTACACTGTTTCAGGCTGAATGATTGATAGCAGATTTCCATAATGCCAAGGATGGCAAAGTTTTATTATGCCGTCACCTCTTTTATCCCTTAATTACAGCTTTCTTGGTGAGGAATGCATACATAATACAAAAAAAGCGGAGCTAAACCAATGCATGGCAACTGCATATTATCTCCAATGTATCTAAAAATTCATTGTGAGTGGCTCTAATCAGTGATTAGCCTTTAGGTAAAAACCCCTGATTTTTCGAGAGGCTTATCAGATGGGGAGAGCTCTTATCTGCGTGACTCTATTGATCGCTCGGTGCTCTAACAGAGGTGTGTATGGAATGGCACTCAGGAGCAGGAAGGAGGTACTTGTATCTGCAGTGCCCATACCAATGTGTCATCTGTGAAGCACTGATGGTTATCAATTTTCTATTTCATACTTTGGTCACACACCCTCCTCTCTTACAGGTGTGGATATCCTCTGATTTAAAAAATCTTGAATATGTGACAGAAGATAAAGAAGAGCAAGACATTTTGCAATGTAGAAGTTTGTGTGTTTGAGAATGCCTTGCCGAATGACTCAACTTTTGTGACTTATGTCGTCATGCTTAATAAAGAAAATGTCCATCTCTTTCTGAATTGCAGATGACACATTCATTCTGTGAGTCTTAATCTTATAAGCGTATTACAGAGTATATGCCCGAAGCAATTATGCGTGATGAGAAAAGGATGTCTGTGTTGTGTCTTGTTACATTACCAATGTAATTCTTCACACAAATCATTTACACGTGACCTTACTGTGACCCATGTATCTCTTTAGTGTCGCTATCCGAGATTTCCTGTCACTTCATGCCATGACACGTTGCTGAACTTATTGCTTTTTCCACTCTTCAGGCAGAAGTTTTTGAAAAGTTCATTTGTAGGTGTTACAGAAGAGAGGTATTTGCTGGGTGACGGAGAGAATCACGCAAAGTAAAAAGCAGTAGGAATGGTGTTGTTAATGATAACTTTGCTGCTGGAGGCATATACAGAGAAAAGAAAGGAAAAAAAATAGAATTCTAATTTGAACTCTTGAGACTGACATTTCTGGCAATCAAGTTCTGTATTCTATCAAATAAAACATCATACGCTCTCATTGGGAGCAGCGTGTGTTTTTCAGCTGAAGGGCTAACTCAAGAAGAGGCCGTTTGTCAGAGTAAATAACATTTTAACCCTCTTCTATTATGCACATCGATAACCTTTCATCCAGTAAACACAAGAAGCTGTCAACTTCGCCAGCTATATGTGAAAAATTTTGTTTTTTTCATACTTAAGAGTTCGTCAAATATGGTTACTTGGTGAATCCTTTTGACCTACTTCCACTTCATTCCCTCAATCAGTCAAGATGCAGATTTATTACACTTGAAGAAAGCATAATCCCAGTTTCCATGGAGGCTCCTGCCCCTCTTCTTTTGCCTAAATATTGCCAAGACAATTGATGTTGACCAAGCACTATCTTCTGGCTCCCACAATCCAGCAGTGTTCACTCCTTCAGGGATTCAGCGCTGATCAGCCCTTGTCACAGTTGTATAATATAGGCCAGGATTAGGGAGTTAAAATAATGAGCAGGGAAAGCAGATATAAGGGTGGGAAGGAAACTTTTCCGCTCAATTTAAGAGAGACACTTTTGAGGGAAAACTTTAAGAAGACAATTATAGCATAACGTTTCTCAATTGTTTATCAGAATGAGTTGAGATTTTGAACGCAGCGGAGCAGATCAAAACAATTATTTCCTCAGTCATGCCACACTTGACATGACAATGCATAAAGCTATAATCATTTCAGTCCTTAGCCTCCATAATTAATAATAGTCCCTCTAAAACACACACTTAGGAGTGCTCTGTCCCACAGGGGACAGGCATATGTAATTATTCTTCTTAATTAGTGGCCTGAAAGTGTATCTGATTAAGTTGTAAGACGGTTCTTTGACTAATTCAATTTAGACTGCAGTCAGCAGCAGTTTGAGCGCATCAGGCCATTGACTGAACATAACAATTCCTGCTGTGCACCAAAGGATGAAACACTCAGGCCATTAGGTCTTACCTGGGAGATGCAAACTAGGTGATCAGACCAGAGGACCATGTTTGTCACACCACAGTGGGTCAGCTAAATTGCATTTTACCGTTTCTCAGATACAGGATCAGGTATTAGCTTGTTTAGTGTCACCACTCCAAGCTTGATTCAGATCTTCAGTGGCCACCTACAGTGACACAATATGTTGCAGTTTGATTATTTAATTATCATTTAACTGAAATATCCTGTAATTTGAATTAAACCAAGGGGTACTTAATCAGTCTGAAAGTTTAATATTAATCAGGTTCAGCTATAAATTGCTCTTTGTGATAAGAATTTTAGTCAGATCCTTAAAGTATGTTATATATTTTTATATTTATTCTGGGGAACATAATTTCTCTGTAACTCCAAAACCATTGAAAATAACTGTTGTATGATGTGATTGATTAGGTTTAGGCACAAACATGACTTGATTAGGTTCAGATTAAGATCATAGTTGGGGGTCAGTAGGTACTTTGTTAAGGTTAAAGGGAATAATCAAGGTTAAAAAAATGTAAAGAAACTCCATAATAACATTGCCTAACTTTCTCCTTTACAAATATCATTAATAGAGTTGCTAGAGGGCAATGACTAATTTTTACCAGTCCCCACAGCTACAGACTGGGAATGGATGGTAAAATCATTAAAAACAGCAAAAAAAGAACAATGGAAAAATAATTTTGTAACAGTCCATTACCTTTTAAAATATATGATTATCAGGCAGTTTCCTCTGAGTATCACATACCTGACTTTATTTAAACCAAGCTTAAAATGTTGTCACAATAGCAAGAGCATGTTATTTTGATGGTTCTGTCCCATTCCGTCAAACAAAGATCTACATTGTCCTGGTCAGCGGCTAGTGATTGCGTTAACAATATCTGTCTGTGGACCAAAGTATCTTTGCGACATTTAC
>JBCAUF010000001.1:11015231-11028196 GCA_038406115.1 Haemulon aurolineatum | reverse complement strand
CACACACACACATGCACACACTCAATGGAGACATAGTTTATCAAATTAAAACCTGCGGTCCAGATCCTTTTCGCCTGCTGACAAGGTCGTGGTGGATTTGGAGCTGCTCACGCCTTCTGACACGAAGGTACACGAAAGGTGCACGCGCCCTCACGCACGCGTACAGACAGTCTGAGCACCATGTGTGTGTTTTTGGAAGACAGTAAAGGACAAATGCATGTATCATACCTAGCAGGGTAGATAGAGGGAGGGGCTGTACTTGCATTCCTGTGAATACAAGAGAGCTGCCCAATGATGTGTGAAAGAGAAGCTGCAATTTGTCCTCTTTCACCACCCCTGCCTAAGATATCAAACGCGCATGCACGCACGCACAGGTAGATACACTCAAACACAGCCCCATGGAAATGCACACATCCCCAAAATGCACCAACATGGCCCGAGAGTAGAATAGCACTCCAATATGCTCGTCCCATTTGTCTCAATCGGCCTGCTGTCTGCTCGGTCAGTCTTAGGGTCTCCGTGGGATTACAGAATAGAGTGCAGCTTTTTACACTTACTCAACCTCACTGTACTCAGTATCACTCTGACCTTTGTGGCCTTGCTGCATGGACTAGATACAACACATCACTCAGTACAATTCAGCAACATTCTTTTGCAACTCTCGGCTTCACCACCAACAAAGCGAATCTCTGCTGATATCCACACAGAGTGCACTGACCCAGAGCTGCTCGCATTTATTGTGTATATTTGACTGTTAAGGTCAAATAGGCATATTTTAGGTCAATAAGCAAGTCAAATTGTGAGGTCTTAAAGGCCAAGTATATAGTTGTTGCAGTGTGGGTCAGTTCAATTTCCGGTAGGTCAGTTTAGTTCAGCTCAATTCAATTCACTTTAGTTCAATTCAGTTCAGTTCAGTTCATTTGAAGAACTCCCACTAGGGGAAATTAAAAAGGCGAGAAGTGCGGGCATGCAACATGAAATACTCAATTATACTTGCGATGCTAAATGAATTTATGTACTGTATAATATGGTGCCTAATAATGATAATAAAACTGCTGGACATCAAGCCAGTATGTATCATTCCTCCCTCAAATTATCCTGTATTCATTGTGGGCTCCAACTGGCTAAGTACAAAGCAGCCCATACTGGCTGTTATCGATCCATTAATTGGAAAGTGGCCCATTGTAGTGAAAGGGCTGGGCAGTATGGACAGACAGGAAGAGATGGAAGCTTAAGATCAGCCTGGACTCTAATTGGCAGGAAAGAGGTTTCTATGAAGTGGCGTAATGTGCTTTTTATTGGCTTGTATTGGGGTGGGTGGGGTGTGGAGCGATGTAGAGAATATGCTGCTTTAAGTGCGACAAGAAAAGAACTACAGCCGTGAACACTGCGCTGTGGGATTCAGTGGTGTACTTCCATTAAACAAACGAATAATGCGGTTTTTATACTCAAGTACAGTAGATAATAAATTAACATAATATGGGCAATTATTCTGTGCACAAGGATCTCGTTTAGATATTTGTTCTACAGCATGAGCACAGGTGCAAAATGCAGATCAAATCCTATTACAATCAAGGAAAAACTTTTGTTAATGCCCTTTCATCCTGATCAGTTTTATTGCCAAAAGAGCTGAGTTGATTGAAAAGTATGCCCAAGGATGAGTCCCTGGTCACAAAAGTACAGAAGGGGCACGTCAGTATAAAGACTTCCATCTCCCCTCTTTGAAAGACTCAGGTTGTTATCATTTCAATGCCAAACTATTTCAAACATTTCATTCTTCTCTTACTTTGTGGTCAGATTCCAGCCTTTGATATATTCTGTGGGTGTTTTCTTTTAATCTTGGCGAAGGCTGAAGTGGAATAGAGTTTTAGGTAGAGATAAAGGTGTTGGCAAAAGCACGGAAGGTCAAAGTACTGAGGTGGCCTGTCTGACCTTCACACACCCTTTTTCATCGTGAGCCACCGCAGCGCGCGGATGACATTGAAATACTCTATCGACTGCGAGTCAAGCTGTGCATGTGAAAAAGCCTGGCACAAGGAGACATTACTCACTAAACATGGCATTTTACTGCTATCAATTCAAGACAGAGAGTTGTGCACTACGTAGCGTAATTATTTGTGTTACTGTGATGAATACCACTACAACAGTATGAAAGCTATTTCTCTTGAAGGCATTTGTTTCCACCCTCCCTACCTCTCTCAGTCCCAGCAGGGACTTTGAGATATTCCTGTAATAATCTTTACAAAATATAAACACATTTGTTTCTGTCTTCCCATTTTGTCTCGTGGCTTACAGTGAAGTTTGTACACCTGACTGCCTTTACGTTAGTTGTTTTCATTGTTATTGATGCCGACAGATACTTCTGTAAATGCCAGAAAGAAACTGGGATCACCGTGACCTTTTCACTCAATTGACATGATTAAAAACCCTCATATAGCGTACTTTGATATAATTAACAAGAGAGAAAGAGAGACAGACTCGGGGAGAGAAAAGAGTACTTTCCAGTGCCAATGTGATTGATCCAGTCTGTAATGCACTGCTGCGTACAGAGCTGAGTGTTTGTGCAGTTTACGCAGCACAGGGTTTGGACCAGTATTCCATTATACCGGGGCGTTTTGTCTTAACTTCCACACTGCTTCTTTGTGCCACTGCATCCGCAAGACCATACCGTGTCGGTGTGTCTTTTGCGCTTACATGTGTGCATAAGCGTGTGTGTGTCTTTTTTTTTTTTTTGTATCGATCCACACGAAGCCTCCTGTGTAAGATCAGGTAGACCCGTTTCGAATAAACACCAGATGGTTCAACACGTACTAGAACCGGCTCGTCGCGAGGAATTTCTCATTTTTCTGAAGAGATGAAGTGTCGAGGCTCGGGGAGCGAGCAGTTTGTCACAGAAATGTCGTTAAAGGAAATAGCAAATTGCATTTTAATTTCGGCACAAATGGTGCTGTAATTTGGTTACTAGATGTTTAGCTGACACTTCAGCACAGTAACTGCAAAGTTTTCTATGCTCATCAAGACTATTGTCCTAGCAGTTATTGATTATATTATGTCTGCCAGATTTGATGTTCAGCTGTGCGGTTTACTCTCAAATGGCTAATTAGCCCGCTTGATGTGGTTATGAAATGCTCCAACTTACTGCAAACGATATAGCGCTCACATCCCCAGTATTTTATTTGCCCCTGCTTTGTCCTCTGTCTCATTTTTTTCTGCATAATTAATCGTTTGTCACTAGGAAATGTTGTTTCGCAGCAGGACTCTGTAGAGCTCCACTACATGCTTCTCTCTTTCTCTCTCTCTTTTCCACAGACGGACAATTTCCCCACTGAGCCTAATTATATGGGTAGCAGACAACAGTTTGTTCAAAGGTAAGAGTCGCGATCTATACCTGTCACTACACCTCAGACCTTTGTTTTCTTTTTTCCAATAGTCCCACCACACTACTTACCAATCAGTAACTAAACTGAAAATGAATCGCACCGAGTCATAGCAGGGAGTGAAAGGGCATGAACGCTTAATGAGGTTATTTTCTGTAAAGCATAAACTCTGATCACACACCAGAGCCTCTCCTTTTTTTTAATTCTTTTGTTTCATCTGTAGTTTTCTTTTAGCAAGACAAAACTGCCGGTGCAGTATTTTTAGAAGCATTTTATTACACCCTAAATCCTATTATTATCATTTTTCTTGTTTTGTTCAATCATTCAAGGGTGCTCATCAATGTTTCATGCTGTCTCTAAACTTCCACTGAGGGCAGAAAAGAAGAGAGAGCGAAAATAAAAAAAACCCGACAAATGCCCAGCCGTGCCCTTCGCGCTAATACTCTCTTTTCTTTTTTTGTTTATTTGTCTAGTAGTTCGACATTTAAAGACCCCGAAAGAGCAAGCCTCAGAGACAGTGGTCATGGCGACAGCGACCAGGCTGACAGCGACCAGGACACCAACAAAGGCTCCTGCTGCGATATGTCTGCAAAAGAGGCCCTCAAGCTGAAGGCTACAGGCGTGAAACCACCGCCTCTGGAGCAAGGTGAGCCCTCATTGGCAAATTTGACTGCTCGGGAAATAAAAGCTGCCGCGCAAGCCAAACACACCTGAACCGAGTGACTATCAATCCGTTCACTGCGCGGCGGTTATTTGTATTAACGATTGAGCTCCTGACTTGGCTGAACGCTCACAATCTGAACTTATACTTGGCTACTTTATTCTCCCGTACTTTGTTCTCTGCACTTTTCTCATTTAATGTGTGTGTGTGTGTGTGTGAGTCTGCGTCTGTGTCTGTCTGTGTGTATTTGAGGGTGTGAGCGAGTGTGCATTCTATACACGTCCTCAGTTTATCAAAGCAGACAAGCCCATTATGTTTTTATAAGCCCAACTACTTCAGCCTCTCCATTTAGTCCCCCTTCCCTGAGCACCCGTCTCTGAAACTTTGATAATGGAACATGGAAAATGACTTAGTGAGCGGCAGGCGATGTAGCTTCGTAGTGTGGTGATTAAATATGAATAATTATTCTAAGCGCTGTGGGTCGGGCAGATTACACATGACATGTGTAGAACAATAACTCCCCAGATGTGAGTTGTTGCAGTGCCCCTCACCCAGCCACCTCGCGTGATTAGTGCAGGGTCAGGGGAGGCAAGAAAGCTGAGATCATACGTAGATATGGAGAGAAGTAATGTGACCAGACGTATGGAGCATTTTTCACCAGTCGAACATGTCGGTGTGAGCCATTACCTGCGTGGCAAAAGAGAAGTCCCACAGAAATACAAATCCACTGAAGTCTCTACACCAACAAGCATGTATCTCCCTGACTGGATCCACAGCACAGTGCTCTATACTGAACATGGATCCTCTGTAATGGTGCTATTAATCCAGGGAACAGAAGGGCTGTTTTACTCGTTGCGGAAGGACAATGACAATTTGTGCAACACTCTGTGCTGCAATATGCATGTCTGACTAGATAGCTTTTTTTTTTTCTCCCCCTCCTCTCATTGGTTTTTTTGAATGGAAAAAAAAGCCACACACGTTGGCAAGAGAAATTGGCCAATTAAAAGGCTCCATATGTTTCTCATTTTGAAAATGTTCCCATTTAATTGTCCGTGAGGGACTGAAAGAATCACATTTATACACACAGAACACATGACAAGAGAGCTGAGGGTGTGCTGGGCAGCAGTCAGTCAGTCAGGAAAAACTGTGCCGATGCAACATTGTCGGTGGATGTGCGCTGCTACGGCGTGATTGTGCCAACATCCAGCCTGTCCGTCCACCTTTCTGTGTGCTGCCTTCGATCAGTATCCTTTTGACAGTCTCGAACAAGAGATTGTCACGCCCGTACACAAACAGACACACACTCTTACACATGCACACACACAAGCCCGGGTGGTGCTGGAAACTCTGCAAAAGGCTGCAACCTGCCTTTTGCCTGTTTCTCACTTGTCGCTGCCCTCCCGTTTACTTTCACCCTCCGCTGTGCCTTCACCCCCGCTCCGCGACTTTCGTTCCACTTCTCCACCTCTCCTTGTTTGGGGGGAATCGATTGATGTGAGATTAGACAGTTAACTGGCTGCAGCTGGCTGTGTTTAGCCAATAACATGTGGGCTTAGCTAAGCTGTGGGGGAGGGCAGGGGCAGGAGGCCAAGGCATTGTGCAAGAACGGTGATGATGACTGAGGGATGGTGAACGTCGCTCTGGCAGTGCTCCAGTGCATCTTTATTAAGTGCTCAAAAGCAGCCATCCACACCTGACTTTGAGTTAATATTTACATGAGGAAACAATATTAAACTGTGATCTCCAGCCTTTCAAATTACAAAATCAGCTGCTCCCTGTCTTTCAAATCTCCGTGCTCTCCTGCTGGATGAGATGAATCGCAAGATGGTCACCTTGCGCCTGGCACGCTTAAAAGTAGTCCCATATGCTTCTTTGTCTTAAGCAGGCCCACTCATGTACATGCAATCTATTATAGTAATTGTATGGCTAATGAATGAGGCTCGGTAAAAAGCGAATTGAAACACGAGCTATTAAAGGGAATCCTGTGTAATGTGCTGCTCTGCATTCAGGTATTGCTTTCTGTGGTTTAAATGAAGCTCCCAGTGTGCACACAGATGAACTGCACACATGAAAGTGCACAGGTAGCGTATGTCTATTATCAGATGGAGGGAGGGAAAAAAAAAAAAAAAAAGAAAAGGGGAGCTTTTCATTGGTCACTGTCCCCGGGGTCGTTTTCTTGCAGGTTTATTTTCTTCACATCTCAGCACTTAGCATCTACTTCATAGGTCTTTCTCCACCTCACCCCCCCGCCCCTCCCCTCCTTCATCCCATCTTAAGTCCTCTGTTTCTCTCCAAGCATAGCCCTCCCAATTACTCTCTGTAGCTCTCTCTGCTCGCCTGCCAGGACACTGCGGCCTCATTCACTGGCTCAGTATAAACAGAACTACAAGTGCACAAAGCATGTAGTTCAAGTCCCAATCAATTCACAGCCCTGTTTCAGTTCTTAGCCTTTATAGCCACCAGGTTGTGGCCTACAGTGCGTGGACCATTGCGTGTCTCACGTCTTTTTTTGTTTCTGGTTTTTCCATCCATTTTTAACCTTGTTTTGTTTTTTTTTCCCCTCTTGCTTATTATCCTCATTTCCCCTCTCTCTGTCTGCTGCTCTCCTCTGGCAATAAGCACCGGTAGAACAAACAGTAAAACTCCCCATTTCCACGCTTGTAATTCATCTTCTTCTCTGATGTTCAGTGTGGTTTCCTTCCAGACAACATAATCTGGAAATCTTCGCACCAGGGACCGGTCTCAAATTGATTAATTACCCTTGCAAAATTGGTAGCAATGTATTAATTAAGCTTAAGTATACCAAATGCATTTTTTGCCAGTTTTAAACGGCGATTAATTGATGCTCCAACGCGTCTGCGGCAGACGCTGATACGGGGCTTGGCTGGCTCCGGCGGAGTGGCTGGCAGCACATCGCTTGCCTCTGTGGAGATGACTGCCGTAGTCGCTATCACGAACAGACAGGCGGCAGTGGTGTAGGGAGATGTTACCCACTGATAGGGCTGTCCGAGGAAACGGAGAGGGAGGGATGATGGAGGAGGAGGAGGAGGAGGTGGAGGAGGAGGAGGAGCGCGGAGAGACACTGTTTGACAGGAATGCTGTTTGACTGTACCAGCTGACCTCCCCTAATTAGCTGCGATTGGAGTGCGATAATCAAGCCGCCCCCTGCCTTGTTTTAAAAAAGGGAGGCACGAGTGGGACGGAGGAGGCGAGGGCGGAGGGGGGAGGAGGTTGTGATACTACAAGGACGGCGCGGATGCAGTGAGGAGAGACATTATGAGATGTGTTCCTATGACAGCACAGTAAAAGGCGATGAAATTGACTTTTCCCTGTTATTTGTGGCTAGGTGATAGAAATACCCGCCCCCACATCGTCCCTCAGCCTGTGAATAGCTTAAATAGGGGAAATGTCATGCTTTGTCAGTTGCTCTCACACATTCAAACTCTTGGTGTACACACACACACACACAAACAGTGATGTAAAGGCACACACAGACACATATACTGTACACAAATAAATGACGATGTTAGCAGCACAATATATTTAATTATTACTCACCAGACTCTATTTTTATATGATGCTTGGCGCCTCTGTAGCTGTTCAGTAATTTATGATGCTGAGGACCTCTTAAAAAAAGATTTGAGGTTACAGTATATTTATATTTTACACTATTTCAAAAGCTTAAATCTGAAAAAAAGTCTTTGATCCTATATCTTTCCTAAAGCAGGAGTTAAGGGATATTTTTGTATTTAGTAGGATTTTGCAGCCATGGCAGACCTAGGGTGTTGTACTTAATCCATCACTTGCATTTTTTTTTCTGCAGCCCAAGTTAACATTTTAACCATTAGGTAAAGGACAACATTGTCATCCTTTATCCCTCAATAATGTGTCATTTCAACTACTGTTGATGTAATGATATCACAGGATATCCTACTATATTTAAGTATTTATTGTGAATATGCGTCTGGGAAAAACAATGAGTGCCCATTTATTCCTTTAGACACAGAGCTGATGGGTTTCACCACTCATTATTCTTGTCACGAGCATTTTCAATTAAACACGGTAGCCAAAACAATAATCACAATGTATATTTTTTAAAATCCGATTTTGCGTAATGGATTTTCGAGTCCTCGTTGCGGCATTGTGACACTTCGGAGCAAGAAGAGGGCGTGACTCGACAACTATTCATCTGTAAAATGATGAGAAAATGAGGTCTTTATGTGTTGTTTTGTTGAATAATAGCTTTTCTCCACCACTCCACATTGAGACCAAACAAACTAAATATTCAGACTTAATCCATCTTAAATATTCACCCATCTTCCCTTGTGGCAGGCAGTCTTAATCTTAAGACTCTTGCATTACTGTACTTTTCCAAAGTGTTTCAAGTCCCCACAATCTCAAGCTTCCTTTTTTCTTTTTTTATTAGCAGCAATTAATTTTGAATCATGAGTGAACCTTTGATAAAGAAAAAAAATGCAATTCCAAGATTAATTGACTGGTCAGAAGTCCGATCACATGCCCTTTTCACACTTGTAGCCATGGCAACCTCTATCCTGCTCACTCTGGCCTTCAATAAACCTTTATCTGATTGTTGGAAAAGGGCATTTCATTCAACATCATTCATATTTCATGGACAGATGAATACAGACACAGTGTTCATGGGCAGGGTTGAAGCCTGTTACATCTGTAATTTGAATGTATCTGAATTTATTTTCAAATTTGCACTACAGTTTTTAACAGAGTTTAGCATTGACGCTTAGAGCATTTTTGTCACAAATGGCAAACTTCAGGCAGTACAGTTAATATGCTACAATTTTGGATGCAATTAAGAAAGCATGTACATACAGTTTTGGGATATTTATATATTTTTTAATTCCCTTAAACATGTAAGAAATATGAAGTGCTTTTGTAGATACTTATATGGTTGCACTTTTATAAGCAAAGTTGTGCATCCATGTGATAATGTAGTTCACTATTAGAGCATGAAAGTCACTCATAAACTGTCAATAAATAGTTGTGGCAATGGAAAGGTGTTAGCTACGGTTTAGCACAGTCAGATGTATGAGTTTGCATCATTCTCTGTTGTAAACTAGTCCGATTTATGTGGGTTCCCTTCATCAGGAAGTAAATTATCGTTCATCATGTAAAGTTTTCAGTCGAGGCGAGAACAAGAGAGAAGAAAGAAACGCACAGTTCAGACGCAGCACAATTGAATCCCAGAAACAAATGAACAAAGCGACACGAAATCTGGCTGCTGGAAGGCAGGCTGCTCGAAGACGCACTTCTTCTGAAACGCTTCCAATGGGCATGGGATCCAAAGTGGAGATGCAATGGAGCCACGACACAGCCAGAACGTGACTCAGTCGTATCTTGTTAACATAGAAGAAACTTTTATTTGTCACATTTATTCACCAGTGACTGCAGTTATGAGGGTGAGACGCTAACAAAGTTCCCTATTCCCATTACCACTAATAAATCCTTTTCACCTGTGATGTTTCTCTACAGTGTCTGTGATATTATAATATATTATTCATATTGTTCATACCCCTCAGCCGATTGATCAAGAGGCTTTATTTTAATACTGCAAGTATAGCTCTAAGTCTTTATTTTTAATATATATTGTTGCTGCTGAAACAACAAATATAGCACAGCTCATTGATTTGGAAAGCATGCTTTTTATTCCTTCAAGAATCTGTGCAGCAAGCTAAAAGCACAACATCCCGTAGTTGTAAGTTGGTGTGACACGCGCGTTTGTAGCCTTTGCCGGGGTGCGCTCTCCCTGTGCAGAGAGGGCACTGTTAATGTGCGATTCCTCACACGATGTTAAAGCAATTGTTCCGCAGGTTAATGGACAAACATCTGCCGAGACAGCGGCTTCATTTGAGAGCATTGTAATTAGTTAGTTTACAAACATTACTCCAAACAGGTAGCATATGGCCGAGCCATGGTTTCATGTGATGCTATCACATCTGTCTGTTTAAACGTGATTAATTGAGGCCATCAGAGTGTGTTTACCGCCGTTGCTCCAGTGGGGACATGTACGTGCGTCATTCCAGTGAACTCTCTCGCAGCAACAGGACGCGATGTGTTGCGGAGCTCCTCTTTGCCTCGCGGCTCGGAGACATCATTGATTAGTCATTCAAAAATTAGGATCGTTTTCTGCTTCTTTTTACGAAGTATCTGTTGTGCTTTCGCGTCAAACCTTTAAGGGCCTTTCTAAACGTCTGGAGCGTGGCCTTGGGGAGTAGATCAGACAAACAAGCAGCGTGCGAAAACAGCAGCCAGATGCTCGTGTTTCCACTTCGTACTGTTTGTGCGAGCGACTGGACAGAGAGGATTTGTCTCTGAGCCTTTCATCTTTTCCTGCTCCTCATCTTCTCAGCTCTCCATGGCCTGTCCCTGGCTGGGCTGATAGCCTGATTCATGGCAACATCACCAGCTACTTTCCTGGTGTGGAAAATGAGAGCCATCAGCAATCTGGACATCACTCAAAGTCAAATAAGATTTGTGAGAGTGTGTCTGTGTGTGTGTGTGTGTATGTGTGCGTGCATGTGTGCCCATACACATGTGCCAGATCGTGTGTTCACCATTCTTAGAGGATGCGGCGGTATCGCGCAGCAGTGAGGCGATTTGCGGCTAAGCTAGTGGAATCCTGTGGAAAGCCTAAAATCTTGTGGGGTGAAGGGAGGGGAAATATTACAGTCTTAGGATTTCTTCTCCCTCATTATGGAAGATTTGAGGGGATTAGTCTATTTTCTTTAATACACGAAGTTTTATTAAATTCCATTGTTATGATTGTGGTTCATGAAGGGCAGTGTCCATTCTTGTGTCCGTCCTCTTGTGCAGAGTATGTGTGTGTGCGCGTGTTTGTGTGAGACTGGGCTGGGCCGGCTGTGGGGTGTGATTTCCACCTCTAAACCTCAGCCCGCCTGCATGGCGGCTCACCCCCCTGATCCTAATTCAGCCAGTGAAGCCTATCTCAAGCACTGTGGCACCACAGCGTTGGAGAGGATTGATGAATATCTCGGACTCTTACCACTCAGGCTATAAATCTCTGACATTATCCCTTCACCCGTGGTAGGCGCAGTGAATAATTATGGCATGTTTATGGAAGCCATGAGTAAAAATATGTCTTATTTCTAAGTAAGTACCATTACCACCTCTCATCATAGTGTGATTGGACTTCTCGTTTTTTTTTTTTTTTTTAAAAGCATGTCTGCTTCAGGTCTCATCCATTGAGACTGCTTTTTCCTCCGACACTGCCTCTGCCCCTAAAAGCTTACCGTCACCCAGCCCTTTTTTTCCCCACTCTGCTATGTAGTGAGAACATTACAGGGTATTAATCCAAGTGTGTGCTCACTCATATTAGACGCTGAAAAAAAACAAACAAAACACAAAGCCATTAAATGCAGTGGAAAATATCATTCAAGGCCCATTAGAAAATGTAGGCGCTCTGAGTATAAGGATTAGTCCAGAGTCACGGAGATTTAAAGTCAGTCGCTCTTCAGCCATATTGTTAAAGTTGCATCCACTGCCGGGCCCAGTGAAACCTCTGTGATGTTGTTTTGTTTTGTCGGTCGCTCTCAGCACTCCGGAAACCAGATTCCCCATGCACAGAATTAAATTTGCAATAAGTCTAACAGGAGATGTTTTTGTCGTCGCTCTTGTCACAGGCCTCACCTGCAGACGAATTTAAATTTGTTTGTTTTAATGGCTCATTTGTGTGTAATAGAACTCAGAAAGTGGGTCCGGGTGGTATGATTAGTTTGCATATTTCATGTTGACAGTTTATACATGCACACATACCTTGCTTGCTGTAAACACTAGTAACCGACTTTGTCATCCACAGTGTATAGCATGCTTTCACGGCAGTGAGAGTGAACGAAAATCCTCCTCGCCAAACTTGTTCCACCGCGCACACAAACACAAACACACACACACTCAAATGAATTCCCTCAAAGCTGCGGCAGGAGAAAAAACCTAGTGTATTTATCTCCTCCATCATCGCGACAGACGTGTTTCTGCTCCCAGTTGTTCTCTTTGTAATCACATGAACAACAACCTTGTAGATGTGGTGTCTGTGCTATAAATGAAATTAATTAACATTGTGTGGCTGAGCCCCATGGCAGCACAGCCTACGTTTCTCTTTTCTGTTTTTTTGTTTTTTTCTTTCAGGCATTAACCTCTAATTGAAAAGCTTAGTTAAATTTGTGATAACAGCACACACAATTAGGATGTTATCAAAACTTTTGATGCCGAGATATTTTAAGATCGATGCTCTGGCACGGGATCCAGGGAGCAGAGATGTTTTTTTCAGCTCATGGGTGGCACCAAGTGAGCTTTCACAGAAAACAGGCAAACGGTGAATCAGATTCTGCGCTGTGCAGCCTTGTGCTCGTGAGGTGCACAGACCGGCTGACATAAATAACTCCTGTGAGCAATCCAAGACTGATTTGTAAAGAGCTGAGTGGATGCGCGATAGAGCACGCTGTTTGTGTGCACATTTGCGCCGTCCTCGTGTACACTTCAGACCAAAATATCGCCGCGTGTCGTGGGCCGCGAGCTGCTTTCCGAGGGTTAAACTAAGGAGCTCTCACAACAAAACTTAGTTTGTTGTCACAGCACCTCTTTAAGAGTATGTGTGACAGAGCAGCAGAAGAGCTGTTCCAGTATCTGCTCTCAGTGGGTGAAACATGTTGTCCAGCACAGCGGTAGGCAGGATACTACGGAGCAGATTATAATGATACAGAACATCGTCACTTCCTGGACCGGTGCCACTCCGCGGCCATCTGTCCTCTGTCCATGGACAGCCGGGCATTGGTGTGTTGTATGTGTGTTTAATTGTGTGTATGTGTGTGTGTGTGTGTGTGTGTGTCTGTCTGTCTGTGGGATGTAATTCTAGACATTAACCACACTCTTTTACATAT
>JBCAUF010000001.1:10992185-11007170 GCA_038406115.1 Haemulon aurolineatum | reverse complement strand
GAGTTGTTCAAATCCCTTTTGTTCAAAAGAGAGCGACAAACTGAGAGGCAGACAGAGGGAGACAGAGAGAGAGAGACAATGAAAGAAAGTGATTTAATTCAGCAAATGTGACAGGATTGTGTGATGTCTGCTGGATCTTGTTATTGTATGGATTGTCTGAATGAAGCCTCCACAATGCTAAATGGGCTTCATCACTGTTGTTTTAGGCCAGTTGTCAGGACGGGGCCACCGCGCCTCAGTTTCAGGCACTGAATCCAATCTCTCAAAATCTCAAGTGTTGGAAATGGCATCATTAAAGCGGCATGGTCAACATGTAAAAATGTATCAGAGTGAAGCACTTCAAAAGACGATCCTCTGCGAATTAGCAACAAAAGGTTTCCCTTCATTCTTTCTTTAATAGGGTGTTTTAAACCTGTTTTCTCCTTGGATAGAAACAGGATTTCTGTAATGAGCTGGTGAGTCATAGATTCTCTCGGCTTAATTTTTCTTTTTCTTTTTTTCTTTTTTTTTTGCTCCCTCCCCCCTCCCTGTTCTCTCTCTCACATTCTTTCTTTCTTTCTCTGTCTCTCTCTCCCTCTCTCTTTATTCTCACTATCTCTCTAAATGGGCCAAGGCAACTTTCCTAACCGTCTACTGGGGGAAGGAAGTAGATTAAGGCTATTAACAGGCAGAAGGATGCTGATCAGCCTCTCTGGTCTCTGCTCTCATGTCTGGTCCACACTGTGCTCTCCTTCCTAAGGCTCTTCGCTTATGGGCACCCTTCGACCGCGGTATGCTTGTTTGATTGGTGTGTGTGTGTGTGTGTGTGTGTGTGTGTGTGTGTGTGGTTGAGGGAAGTGCTGCATGATTGAAACAGCCCATTTGACTCCAGCAAATGTGCCCAAATATAATCTAAGGGTGTCACGCAGCGACTGCAAAATAAGAAATTTAAAAATAATAATAATAAAAAAAGAGTCCACTCCCGTTTAAATATGCAGACGGTAAGTAGTAGTGAGTAGAAACAAAACATCGTGCAGGCATGCTGTGTCTGTTTACGTTGCCTACGAGTGAACATGCCGCAGTGCACACACAGTAAAGACAAAGACAAGACACACACGAGCACGCTATATTTAGATGACAAACTGCCATAAACCCGGGCTAAAGAGGGAAGAAATAAACAAAAGAGAGGGAAAAAAAGCAAGGCGGTCCAGAAGCATCCCCTGTCACGGTGCAATCCCCCATGTCCTAATTACACAGGCTTAGAGGAAACGGAGGATTAGCCACTGATTCACCACGCTTCTCGCCTCATCTTCTAATAAGTCCCCTTCTTGTCTCCTTGCCACCCTTTGTGCCACCCTCCATGTCTCTCTCCAGGTAAAGGTAGCAAGATACTATTGACCTGTGGCTCTCTCGCCTCTTTGTTCCTCCTTGCTAACATGTCTGCCTCAGACAACACCTAACAGGGGAAAACATCTAATCCCATTTTGAAAGTAGGCTGTGCAGCAGACTTGTTTTGTTCGCCGCTCTCCTCATTTCATGTTCAACACTTGGACATAGGGGAGTTTTTATATCAGTTATTCCATTTTTATGTGTACATGCTTTGTTTTGTATACACAGTGTTCCTTGTATGTGTTGACACTGTGGTCAGTGTGTCAATTTATTGAAGAGTAAATAGGCTTTTTTCATTTTCATATGGGTCAGCTTTAGTTAAGTGTTCCCACCAGGGTCTATTCACTGGTGAGTACACTGACCATGTTTTATTTATAGTAGATTAACTATTTATCGTTTGTATCATGTAGAGGCTGGATGAGAAATCCAGTTCAATTTGCTGGCATAAGGCTGTCACACAGCATCTCATTTGTCTGTCGACCTTTTTTTGAAATCTAATTTACAATGACATACACACTTTCAGCAAGAGACACAGAAACTACTTCAACTGTTCTGTACGAATGGGCAATTGTGAATGATGATCAGTCAAGATTTGTACATTTTCTTTGTTAATTTGACCAAAACTAACAGGCATATTTCTGGATTTAATGTGCAAGGTTAGTTCAGCCTCACAGCTAAATGCAGCACATGTATATATGATGTATTTAGCGTTCTTATAATGCTTAAATTACTTAATATATTACTGAATTGTAAGGATAGTGATATGTATTATCCTCCAGTTTATAGCCTTTCCGTGTTAATTGTTTGATGGGTATAAATAGGTTGACGACAGCATGAACCATGTATGAGTTGTTCCTTTCAGACATCTATATCTAATAGCTTGCCTGTGGCTGCTCTGCTGCAATTGCTCCACCATTAGAACACTTATAGAGTGAGAGAAAGAGGAGCTGAAAAGTGAGCTATAGCCAGAGGAAATGTGAATTATACAACATCTTAAGTCACAGGTTGGAAAAGAGGCTCAGGTTTTTTGATTGGCTGAAGCGAGGATCTTCCTCGACTGACCTTGCAATATTTATTTGGTGCCTCTGACCGCTGTGAGCAGCGGAGGCTCCGAGCCCCTGTGCTGTATGCACGGCGAAGGAAGAACGTGAAAAAAGCTTTCCACGGTAGTTTCACTCCCCTCCATTGTTCTATCTCTTGCCGTGAATGCACCTCAACGAAGCAAACCTAAAACTCGGCTGAACAGGTTGCTCAAACACAGCAGTGGGAATTTTCTCTTCTGTGTTGTCACACGTCACTGATGTGGTTACAGATAAACATCAGTTTGCCTGTTCTCAGCGCTTTCTGGTCTTGGATGGGTTCCCATGGCCACTCGTAGCTGTTGAAAACCTGTTTATCAAGGTTGTTCGGTTTTTTTTTTTTCGTTTTTTTTCCCCTGGTCTGAGGTCTGATTGTCAACAGATAACAGAGACAGGAGAGATTTTTTTCACACAGTTGTCTCAAGGCCGACCGTCGACTAACAATTAAAGCTTGCAGAAACCTTTGATAATTGAGACTATAGCAGCCGGCACATGAGCCAGCTGTAAGTGACAAGTGTGAAGCATGTAGTAGAAACACAGAGAAACACGGGGGGAAGCGAGTCATTATTTAATCCGGTTTATCTGAATCATCTTAATCACAGAACACAGGAAATCGCAAACACACTGACAGTGGCAGAGTCCAAGTGCCCAGTCCATTCTGCTTTATTCAGACAAACAGGCAAACACACACACACACACGCACACACAGACACGTGTACACACAGGAGGCAGCCTTTATATAACTAGGTAGGTCATTTGCAAACAAATTTGTATTTATAAGGACCACAACATGCATTTCAGGGCTCTCATTGCTGCTTTGTGTTAAAGGCAAAGCACTGTTTGAGCACATCAATCTGGCTGTCCGGATGCCCCTCATCTCTACAACCCACAGACCTTTCTCGCCACCCACAGCACACAGCCCTGCTTGCTCATCATTGATTAGGCTTTGTGTGTTTGTTTTTGTTTGAATATGAGCTTACGCTCCTCTTCCTCCTCCTCTTGGGTGTTTTATCCCCTCTCTCTCCTCTGCATAAATACTCTCTCCTCGGGGTGTTCTTTGAACAACTTAGCCGGGCATTAGCTGACGGAGGGGCCTGCAGTTTGTGAGGGAATGCCTGAAGAGAGGACGTGTTTGATCCTGAGATATATGTCCTTGATTCAGTCTCGGTATAGCCAGCCACCAGGCACCCCTACTGTCGCCGGCAAGCATTTCCTGCTATGCATCGGTATTCTCTCGCCTCCCACTGTGATAAAAGCTATTACACTGGAGAGAAGTATCCTTCTCATTGTGCTAAGCCACCCACTGCACAAAACAATCCAGACATATTCCCACAGCACACAGCCACACTCTCCGTATAACTTTAAATTAAAAATTGTGCTTTGACAATTTATCATATAATATCATAAACAGCTTTAATTTGGATATAGTTGCATTACTTAGATACATTAAATTGATTGTAGACAGGGAGCTCCAGGGGAAAAAAAAGGATAAGTGTATTTAAAACTGCAGTTTATTTTAAATTGCCATTTGAATCGCATCATGGCCACCATTTACCGTTGTTGATGGGTTTAAAGCCAAGCAGTAGGTCAGTGTGAAATGCAGGTCCCACTGCAAACTAGATCGAAAACATCCAAACTGTTTGGTAGAAATACTATTGTACTGCAACCTCTTGAAATAATGATGACAAAACAGACTGGCCAACTGTAGAGAACAACCTGTTTTCCCGGCACAGCTCTGTTTTAGAATCATAACAATATCAGATGCAGTAATACACTCGAGTAATGTTCTCATTTCCACCACAACAACGCTGTGTAAGGAGAAACGAATATGAACTAGCTCGCTCTGTATCCGAAGTGATGAGAAATACACCGGAGCGTTTTGATGTCTGTGGCCATGCGTCATGACAAAAACCAAATTCACAGCGGACTAAATGGGGAGTTTCAAAAGAGACCAGCGGTTCTGTTGGAAAACTAAGTAATTTCCACAAATTGAAAAGGCTGTAACTGTCAGATCTACCTCAACAGTGAATATCACGTAGCCCCGGGAAAAATCGGCCCCCCAGTCTGCCTTGTAACTTCTAATTTCTGAGAAAACAAACCCTAGAAATAAGCTCACTCTGTTCACCCAGAGTTGGAAATTCCCTCTTTTCCATGCCGTTGTTTGGTAGACTGGCGACCTGAGAAGTCATGAGATATTTACTAAACATTAGGCTCAGTCAGAGTGGAGACTCTCTCATCTGTGCAGTTCAAATATTTAGTCACCCTGATTGGCTGAGAATGCGGGAAAGGGAGGGGGCCGGGGAGGGGGTGGGGGGCTGCATGGATCAGCTGGGCCGGATAGCAGTCGGCGAGGAGATTAAAAACACAATAACACACACACATGCACACGTAAACACACACTGTGAGCTCCCTCAGGTGAACAGGTGCAGTCATGGTCTGTCACAGATGCTCTGCGCAATTCGTCAGCTGCCAGTCCTCCTGTCCACCTTGGGTGGGTTGGGGGATACTCGCCACAACACAACCCCAACACACGCGCGCATTATCTCGGATCACTCTCCATCTTCATAGGCCACTTTGGTTCGCTCATAGAGCCGTCTAATGACCACCCAGGTGTGCACGATGGCAAAATGATTCACCACTGCTGTGATGGATGCTGACTTGTTCTGCGTTTGGAGCTTTTTACTTTCCTGCGCCTTGTTTTTTAAACTTAGGGAACTCCACCACAACATAAGTTTGTCCTGAATTCAGCCTGCTGCTGCTTTGCTAGCAAAAGCCTGCTCCCCCGGTTTCTCCCTCCCTCCTCGGGAGCCACAGTGTGTGACAGAGGGACATTAATCACAGGCCTGGGTAATAAAGCGAGGAGGGATGGGCATGTAGGGCCAGGGGGGCAGGCGTCTGGAGGGAGAAAAGGGTGTTTAGGGAAATCACACCATGCTTTATGACACACACTGATACACAAGCCACACTTTTACACTCGCAGGTTTAGGTGCACATCCTTCACGCGCCATACTGAAAGCTTCCACCCCCCGAAAGTTTGCAAAATTAAATCGAGGAGAGGAGGAAAAAAAAAATAAACAGCCGCTCAGGATTCTGGGGATGGTGACCGGTTAGTCTCTGTCGGGAGAGAGCCCCGTGCGTTCTTGCCCCCTCTGTGTGATTTTAGGTGGCCCTCGTTAATTAAGTATTAATTTGGCAAAACACTTTTTCTGGAAGGAAAACAGAGGGCCTTTTTTTGAACATTTGGAAAGAGATGAGGAGCATTTCATGCCTCAGTAGAAGAAGCACCTTCACTGCTGTGATGCTGAAATGGCTGCAGGAGGTTTTCATGATACTGATAACTCTCATGATATGAGATGGCGATAAAATGTGGCTGTTTATACATGATTACTTGCTAAATGACAGTAGCACACACACTTTAGTAGTCCGCCGGGTTTAACACTGTATTAGGTTGTTCTTTTTCTGACCCCTTTGGGTTATTGAGGTTTTTTAATATCGACCTCATCCCATCTTGACATTTTACAGTGACCAGTGTGTTATGAATCATATCAAGTGATACTAGATATTGTCTGGATGTGTGTGTGTGTGTGTGTGTGTGTGTGTGTGTGTGTATCGGTATGCCCCACCACCCGCAGTTCTTTGTTGTGTATTTTCCGTTGCATCCGCACTTGCATGGTGCTCCTCCAGGAGTATTAGAAAAGGGTAGGCTGAAAAATGAGATACCAATAATAGTTTCCTGTTCCTGTAAATCCACTGTAAGTACACAGCAAAGGCTCAGTGCTCTAGAAAGACTGGAGCAACGAACTGAAAGGAGAGGACATTGAAAATCAGACTGTTTTAAACAAAAGACAACAAAGAAATTATTCAGAACAATAGTAAATTATTCATTTTTTCTCCTTTTATTGTGTCCTTTTGTCACAGATGAATTGCAAGTCTCTTTTTTGTTTGGTCTTTGTCTCTTGATTAGAAATATCAAGTTAAAGGTATGAATGCACATTCGCTTTCATGCATACAGACATAAATTTGCAATTTCAATGCAATTCAATTAGATGTAGTTCTCTACCGTCTTGCCCTCTTCTGTTTTAAACACGCTGGGCAGTCATTACATGCTTTGTTTTAGATGCGTCACCTCGCTTTTAAAATTCTGAATTCGTCATTGAAATTTGTCATTCAAATGATTCCTAATTTATTCAGCAAGAACTGCCTGTAAAAATGTCCCAGTCACTTTAAAGAGATACATGTAGGGAGTGATTTCTACATTTTAGATAAGGCACCTCACTGGTTCAGAAAGTAATTAACAAATCCTTCATTCATCTATCCTTCGGTTACACCGGCCTATCTCACCCCAGCTGCTGTTACAAGGCACAGCAATATCTGATGTTGACAAATAACACAGTGAACCGGGATCATTCACTTCTTCCCCTGCTTTTTTGCGATGCTGCTGCATTAAGGGCCTCTCTGAATTTGTAACGATTTCTTTGACACTGTGTGTCCTTTTGCTATTGCTCAAAGATTTTTCAGAGCGACTTTGCTACTTTTATATCTGTTTCATGTGCTCTTAGCAGTAAAGATAACTGGCAGCTACACAGCTGTCCTATCTAGCTCATTGTTACCCAGTCTCGCTATGCTGCCCTAAAGCTATGCAATTAACCCTGCCAGAGGTAGCAAGATAGCTCTGGCTGTTCGCTGTTTAAAAAAACATGCATCCACAAGTACAAAAGAGGGTGTGGAGTTAATTAAACTTTTTTTGTTGCCAATAGAGATGTAATAAATATCTGATTTCAATCAGGGATTCAGGTCAAGTGTCTACAATAGAGCTGCAAAGACACAAACATCAACTGCGCCTGCCGCCTGACATTTCAATCAGAGTTTTGGTGACACTTTGCTTGTAAATTGAGCTGAAATTTGCCTCCGCTCTTCATCCTGATGTCCACAGTGTTTCTGTAATCTAAAATCTCTTTCCCTGCATATCATTGCATCGGGCCCCGTCTTTTTCATTTGCTCCCATCTTGGTTCGGGGCCAATGTGGTTACAAGATGCACCGGCCGTTCTCAGAGCTCGCATGTAAGATGAGAGCTAAGGACACATTTTTCTTAAGCCATACAATATCAGCATTCAAGATTGCAGACTTGATAGAAGAGCTAACAGTGAAAGATAAAGAATGCTGTGTGCCTGCTGTACTGTAAACATAGATTGCTATCTTGAGGTCCGAGCAATCTTAGCATTGTGATTTTATAACAAAAACTTCAAATTCAGCTGAAAAATGAAAGCAATGATGTCGCAATGAGGAAAAAAAAAATCCTCTGTTTTCATTTCACATCAACACAAAACATAAAAGTGAGCGGACATTATAAGCAAGCCTAGAGTGATGGAGAAATCGTAAAGCAAACATGGTAATAATTAATAATGCAACACGATTCTGTGTCTTAGTGAGTTAATGTATATTCAAGAATAATGAATAAAGCAGATTGGTGTGTTTCATCATTGCACCATGGCAAATCACCGACTGAGAGGTGAATCGAATCGTGACAAATGATTGCACGTCCCACGATATGTATCAGCGTAATTGATCTTGGACTATACACAGCGGTGCGAGGGCATCTGGAGAGGGAGCGACTGAGCACGCCCCTGGTAGCCAAATCATCACAGGCAAATGTGTCCTTGGTGGAGGCTACTGTTGCCCATCCCAGGGTGCTGGTGGAGCCATGGTGAAGAGACAGAGAGAGAGAGAGAGAGAGAGAGAGAGGGAGGGAGGGAGGGAGGGAGATGAATGTCACCCTTGCTCTCATATGTCATATTGGTAGCCATAGATATGAGGAGAACGCCTCAAGGTTGAACGTGCAGCTGAGACATGAATAATCTATCAGAGGTTTCCTCCGACTAAATAGAGGGAAATGTGTCTGCATGGATTATTTATGTTTTAATATGCACGCGGTGAATGGACAATCACCTCCGAGAGCATGAAGACATTGTAGGGGCTAAGTTAATTGTGTGTGTCTGGAATGCATGCAAGCCGGCCGTGTGACAGGCAGTGGCTGTCCAGCTGTTGAGCTTGGTTACACGTAGGGTCTGCATTTTGGGCCTCAGTGATGGATTGCAGTAATAGCTTGTTCTGGTTGGAGAGTGTATTCAGGTTTGTATTATGTATGTACAAGCTTTGGACCATATCATCGATCTTTGTGCTTTGACATGTTGTTCATATTTTCTTACTCAAATCTCAAATGCACAAACACAGGCACACACACACACACAAGCAAATGCTTCTCGGTGCGTGTGGATGCATTCGCTAAACCACCCCCCCTCCCACACACATACACACGCCACGCCATTTAAATGCAGTCCATCTCAAACCGGTCTTGCCTCCGCTTTCCAGCTCACCTTATTTCCTCTTCAGATGACTGCCTCGACATGGGAAATGTCAGGCTCTCTTCGCCAGCTCTGTTTGGCTTCTTCAAACATTTGTGAAGTGTTAAGCTCATCTCCACAGCTTAGGAGGGCAGTCTCTCAGGATTCAAGGCTGCTGACCCGCAACACAGCAAAGACAGCCAGGCCAAGTGCACTCAAGCACATCCACTCTGTCCGCTCATTTGCATCAACGAAAGATTGTATTAGTCCCAAGTTTGTGGTCTTTAGAGCAGCACTCACGCCGCTGCTGTAAAGGTCCATGCATCACATAATGGAATTGATGGGATGGCTTTACGGCTAACAGTAATGTTGTCTTCTCACATTTAGCTGAGAAGAATAGCAGAAATGCTGTACAGCTCTGAGTAGCCACATTCGGACTCCTTTAAAAGTTACCTTTTAGAGTGTCTTTATTTCAGGTGTGAACAAATCCCTCAAAGATTCACCTGCTGACTTTGGCTGCAGTCTTGGAGCCACATCAGGCTTCTTAAAGGGAGATAAATGTCACTGGTTTTATATGTGGTTTTGGTCCCAAACTCAATATACAAGGACATGGATTGATCACAAAATCAAGGTTTTAACCATTTCCATTCAGCAGTCGAGGTGAAAGGTGACAAGAAGCAGTTTTTTGCTGATTATAAAAGCATGAAATTGCTAAGACCACGACACGGTTTGCTCAAATATTGATGTCTGCCACTTGTGTTTCTGTCACTTTCATTGGGCTACACAAACATCAACAATGCAAGAATTAAGCTCCTATGAATAGACTTGCCTAATTCCTCTCGACAAAGCCTGCCTCGGTTCTGTTGCAGTTTGTTTTGTCCCCAAAAAGTGTCTCTTAGCAAGCAAGCAAGCGTCGTGTTGCTGTAAGAAATTAGATGTGCGGTGTTTGTCTGCAGCGTTTGGCTCCACAAACAGGCAGAGATGCATCGCATATCTCAAAACCAATATGCAAATTGGCCTGAGCTGCTGCTGCATTCGTTTACAAAGCCTGTGCAAGCAACCTTTTGGATTCTTAGCGGCGAGCAGTGTTTGAATGCTGCTGTGGTGCTGCATTATGAATTTGTTTAACCTGTACCTTGTCGAGTTTACACTCCTCTAAGTAATGGAATGATTGATGGAGGCCTGTCGAGGCAGCATACTCAAAGGTGTCAGCTTAACAGTATATTACACTGTCTAATATGCGGACGAGGATGAGAAACAAGGAACTGGATGTACCAATTTCATTCGTACAGTCTCAACTGTTCAGGATCTTGCCTGTGTCGTCTCTTGGTTTCATCCCACCCGGCCAATGGAAAAATTCCATTTATGGGACAACAGATGCTCAGTTTTTTTTCTCTCTCTCTCTCTCTTTCTCTCTTTCACTCTCTCTCTCTCTCTCTCTCTTTTCCTTTCACGCCCAAGAGGAGAAAAAAAATGTGCTCCTCTTTTTATTTTATTAATTTTATTTTTTTTTTAACCAAGTTCTGGATCTGTTTGACACAGGCATGAACACTCCCATAATCAGCCAGAGTGTGCATCCTTCTGAATAGAGATGAAAGCGGGGGAAACACACACTCACACTTATACACACATGTGTGCACACACAACAACAACAACTAGGAGCACACAAATAAACAGGCACAAACACACGGGGAAGAAGCACAAGCCATTTGGCACAGCCTCTCTGTCTAGGGAGGGCTTCAAAGCCCACTGACATGAATTTATGATAACGGCACTATGCCTTTGCCAAACCTCAACTGTTGTTGTTTTTCTCTAGCTCCCTCCCCATCCCTTCTGTATGCTCTGCCATCCCCTTGATCAGAGCTTTGGAAAATGCTAGCAGGTGTCCCCAGTCCCTTGGAAAGGTGTGTGTGTGTGTGCGTGTGTGGTTGTACGCGCGCGCACATGTGCATGCATTTACAGTGCTTGGAATGGGACTTCCTTAGCTGGCTCTTCTGTTTTTACATAATTTCATTAGACTTGGCTCGACTTCCCTAACTTTGGGCTCCAACTCTTTGTGCAGTTTGGTTTCATAATAGTACTATGATTCTATTACCCTCTTCCTGTGTGGTTTAACTCTATTATATGCACACTACTGACATAAATATCACTTTCTTCTCCATCCATCCCCTCCCTTTGTTTTTCTCTGCAGATGAGGACTGTGTGAATTGTACAGAGGAGTGCAGAGTACTGGGTCATTCTGACCGCTGTTGGATGCCCCAGTTCCCCGCTGGAGGAAACCAGGCAGAGGGTGTCGACTACCGCAACAATATGTTTGTGCCAGCGGGGATGGAGACCGTGCCCGAGACAGAGACCTACGAGACTGTAAATCCCAATGGCAAGAAGACGTTCTGCACTTTTGGGAAAGAGAGGCGTGACCACACCATCCTGGTCGCCAACGTCAAGCCCTACTTGAAGGCGAAACGTGCCCTCAGTCCACTGCTCCAAGAGGTACCCTCGGCCTCTAGTAGTCCTACCAAGGGCTGCTCAACCATGTCTCCTTGCTCCTCAGTCAAAAGCCCAGCTGATGGGGCCGAAGGCAAACCTCCACCCGCCACCTGCTCTGGCCACTACGGGCCTCCTGATGGTCAGTACCTGTCACCAACCAAACAAACCAGAGACCAGGTCTACCCACCCTTGCCTCCCTCAGACCCAGTGGCCAAGGTCCTCGCCGAGGCCCGCTCCAGGATCAGCCAGGAGGCAACAGGTGAAATGGAGTGTGTCCTGGAGCAGGTGGAGCCCGATGCGAACCGTGACAGAATGGACGCTGACCAGGTGGTGAGAGACATCGACAAATTATTGCAGGACTGCAGAGGAAGTGAGGCCACTGGCACACTCAGGAAGTGACACAAAGGACTGCGGCAAAAAGGAAAAAAAGAGGGAGAGAGAGGAATATGATGCTATTCCAAAAACTCTCATGCCAAAACTGTCACTCTCACCAAAACAAATCAAAAAGGTTAAATGGCTCTTATGATAGGAGCTCTTTTCACTGTATTTGTTGTTGAAAATTACCAACACTGGATGGACAATGGGAACATTTAATATTTGGCACCAGTTTTGGTGCTAAGATCCCCACCGACAAAAAGGAACTGGGTAACAACCATCTGAATTCTGCTGAATTTATAAACTCTTTTTGTTTTGGATTCTTAAGCAAATTGCAGAGGCTTATGCCTCTGGCACCTCGCAAACTATTATCTAAGTGCCCACCAGCTCATAAGTGTGTTGTTCATGGTCTCTCGTGAAACCCTACATATCTAAGTGTGTGTAGGTGGATTTCTGTTATGTGTGATGGCCATAGAAACTGAATAAGAAAGGACTATTTATGGTCAGACACGACAATCGATGCGGAAGCAGAGAAACAAATTCTAATCTATTTGGGACAGTGAAAGATCGAAATACACAAAACAACCTTATCTTTTCTGACTTTAATATAGGTGTTGAACGTGTGATGGATCCTGTATCTTAACATGAAGAGATTGGTTAATCAGGGGTGTCTCACAGGGGTTTGTCATGGACTTGCAGTTGGACGGGCTTCACCGCTACGCTGAAGGAGAATTATTAACAGTGTAACCATGTTTCACCTGTCATTTGTAGCCACATGTGTAAGTTGTGTCTGTCTCACGCCTCTATTTAAACATTCATGTTGCTGGCCGGTGTAGCTGCACGCACCAATTTTACACATGTGCACTACACCTTGCGTATACACATGCTGAAACGCTCACATGCACTGATGCCCCCAGACACATGCAAACACATGGACACGCACACACACAAACACAAACACACACACACACAATCTAATGCTTACACACAACTGGCCATCTGTGTAATTGTCTTAAACATGAACATCATCAGCTTTCAGTCCCTTGTGTACAGTGAATTATCATGTGTGTGACTATGCCTCATGGCAATCACAAGTTGTATAAAAAGGGACATTTTTCCTCAACTGTGAAAAGATGATATCTATATGATAATATAGATGATTATATGTATAAATCCATGTATAGTGTCCAAATATTAACAAAATATTTATACATTTTATAAGAAAAAAAGAAATGAGGAATCTCAGCAAAAAAGTGTCCTCGAGTTAAGGTCAAGAGCGGGGTGTTAACTCAACGAACTGCAAAGGACACTGCCATTGTTTCGAAGACAAATATCCAAAAATATAAACAAACAAGAAAATGTCCCTTCACATTATCACTATACATAATATCATTATATGTGTAAATGTATCCAATTTAGATGTGTTTACATCAAAAAAATGACATATTTTTATTGATTTTACTGCAATTTCTGTGCATTTGAGCCAAATTGTTATGTGTACAAAAGCTATATTGTGTATTTTATTAAATTAATATATAGTTGTGTTGCAATATACATGGGCTTATATTGTATTTGGCAAAAGTTGCCTTAGTAGCTGTCGAACTCTGTGAGTTTGCGTTAGTTTGGGTTTTTGTTGGTGTTTTTTTTCCTCTCTATTCTGCATCTTTGCAGGCTGGCTTCAGTGCTTTTGAGATGTCGCCTCTTTTTACCCTGAGATCCAGCTGGATCAAATACAATAACTGTTGAAAGCTTAATGAGCCAGCTGATCTAGAATACAATTCAAACCAACAACAAAAAGCAACAACCACAAGATAACAGTTTGAATATTTTTACTGAGCAGATTTTTACAGGGCAGCTATTTTCTTTAACAATAACTAGTATGCGTATCTTGTGTTCATTTTGTTTTTACTTTCTTTCCAAAAAAGAAACCTGCCATATGGAAAGTGGAGTGGTTTCCTTGGTGATCATAAAACTGCCTTACTGTCTCTGCGGAGAGCTTGTTGTATCTGTGGAGCTTGTGACTGCTTATAAAGCCCTGGTCCACCAGAATGTGCATTTTCTATAAAGGACCAAAAGAGGTTCTTTTTCAGCAGTCTGTGTTGTTTATGTATGTACTCCTTCTCTATACATGTTAGAATTCTCATACTTTGCAGAGAAACTTGACATCTGAAATTCTATCTGAAGTTACTTTGGATTTGATGTCTTAGCTGTTTAGGTACACGGTTTATACAACCAAGTGTCTTCACATTCAGGCTTTCTTAAAAAAAATAATAATACAGACATTTATTTTTGAAAATTTTGGCACATTTCGGCCACTCTCTGAAATAAGAACGGGAGGTGCTTTTTCTAATATTCTCTGACGGTAAAATAAGTGGAACAGTAGGCTATTAGAGTAGATGTGTTCTGGAAAATATGTCCACAATCACCAAATCTATGTAAGATGCAGCCATGAGAGGGAACAGTGACTTACATCCATATGGCTCCTGGCGTGTTTCCTGTAAGTGTATTCTGAGCTGAGTTGGAAATCTTGACAGCAGATATAACACATTCTATGCTTCAGACATGTCACATCTTAGTACTGTGGTATTTCTGTGCTTGTTTCTTTTTCTTAATCGAGGTGCATGTTTGGACATTCTCCCGTCATTCTGCCATTCTGCTATATCTTTTGCTGCTTGGCATCTCTTTTCTTTTTTTTTTTTGTAACTCACTATTCATTTGCTTACTTTTCCCCTCTTCAGCTGTTTGCTTTCTCGCCTCAGAGGAGCAAAGCAACTGTTAGCTTTTCTCCTCTCTTTCGTCTGTAAAGTATTTGGTTTCGGTTTACCCTTGCTCTTTTCCTGGGAGATGGCAGAGGCTGTTTTTAGAGAGGGCTTGGAAGATTTGACGGAAGAGGGAAAAATATTTATGGTTATTTTTAAATGAGATTTTTTTTTCTCTTTTTTCTGTTATCTTTCACAAATATCTGGATGAATCAAGCAAACCTGACATTCACGTCATACAAACGGCACAAACGGTTAAAATGTGCCGTTCAAAGTGCACTCTGCAACTGTGCTCCTAGCAAAAATGCTGCTGTGCACGTACACATACACACACATACACACACACACACATGCGCACGCGTGGGGTGTGGGGGCACTTCAGCGGCACACTGCCTTTCATTTAAATGCATAGCCCCTTAAAAGGTAAAGTGATGGCTGAAAGAGAGGGCGAAACACTACACAGACAAATGTGACACTTCCACACTTCATGGTTTATTTTCTTTTTATCTCATTGTGCTCAGTCTTCATGCTGGATCAAGCGTTCTCTACTCTGTGTGTGTGTGTGTGTGTGTGTG